>JAUEKT010288253.1:0-11450 GCA_031762655.1 Doris verrucosa | reverse complement strand
AACAAAGAATTTTAGGTGGCTATACATGTAATATATTGAGTGACAATGATAGCGTGCACATCGCTTTCACTGGCTGCAGTGTTAACGCCAGGTTCTACGACACCGGCACTGGGCCCCAGCAGCAACGTATTCGTCTTAAGGGGTATAGTACATGTACATTGTATTTCAGAACATGGCGTTAACGTTAACGTTGACGTTAGCGACTGCGCTAACAGCAGCTAGGGTAAAGAGCGTGGAAGTCAAGAGAGACCACTTCGTCACTTCCTTGAAACCGGGCTAAAGCGTGCTTAGCGTATAACCAAAGAGTGTGTATGTAACAAGAGTAACCACTTCGCTATCTGCGCTCAGTAGAGATACACGCTACGCATACCCTACCCCATTCAGTTGCCGAGCACGCGGTAAGGGAAGTGGATACTCTTGGTAACTTTGACGCTATTTGGCTTAGTAGAGATCAAATATAAACGCCGAGCACACCATTTTCGAGCACGGCAAGATAGCATTGCATTTACATGAGGTGAAGGCTCTTGTTAAACTTTCACGCTCTTTGGCCTGGGCATACGTCAGTCGCTAACGTTAAGGCCGTATTTCTAAAGTACAACTGACGAAGTGAAAATGGCAAGAAATTGTAGATAGGTGGAGTGGACGGACATAGTCCGCTGTCGTGGCAAAAGTTGAGCCGGGCAAAAGTCGGCCCTCATCCTGGTCCCATAAACTAGCCCGTGCCCATCCTGTGTCCGAACGTGTTTGTGGCCGAAATCGACATAAAACAGTCCCGAGTTGCCCACAGCAAGGGCCAATTTACGACTGCCAGTAAGCTCGAGTTATATTGGGTTCGGATCTCCGTGGCCACTAGCGACTGGCCACTCGTCAGGGGAGACAAGCGGGGCGGTCGTTCGTCTGCTGTCACACCGCCACATCCGGCCAGACTTGAAGGGCTCAAAATCGTCAAAGCCCCCCTGCCGCCTCACTGTTTGTTACTTTCAATAGGCTAGACAGGCATAATACAATGTAATATTCAATCACAGTTGAGTTAAATGTCTGCAAGTATTGCTCTATGAAGTCGGTGTAGCTGTTGGGTGGGAGAGTAATATGATCGAGCATTTTAAGGAACAATTAAAGCCTTCGTCTTCTTAAGAAGTATCGTACATGTAAAAATAAAGAAGGACGGTAGAAATAAAACTGAAACTGACATTGAGTCAAGGATGGTTACAGCAAGGATTACTTTTACAATGACATAGATCCAGGTGATTTGGAAGGCGAACATGATTTCAAATTCATAATATAACAAAATGAGACATTTCAGTGCAAATGTGAAATAAACCTTGTTACATGTAACATGTATACTTCTTTTTATTGTTGCAAAACGTAGAGGGTAACAACTTAGAAAATGAATTTTGAATCCTACAAATAAAAATAAAAAAATTCATTGGCGTGCAAGAAAAGATATGAAATTCAAATGGCAAAGCTGAATTAGAAAGGAAATGCTATGGGAAGGGACTGGACATCAGCATCAGCATTCCGAGAAATGAAATGAACAATGGAGATGGCTCTAGATCACACGAGTGCTCTGTGAAAAGTTGGAAACAGCGTTAAGCTGGAAATCCATAGGTACGGTATGCGGTACGTAAGCGGAACGGCACCAGTACGATTGGTGCGGTACCGCACATGGCATTAAATCCATAGATGCGGCACGGCACGGCAGGTTTGCGCCATTATTCTGTTTTATCTCGATGCATTTGCACAATGCCGCGTGACATTCTCGCGAAAATATTTAGACGCCATGCCCATATTTTTCTCTGCGACGCCCGTCCGGTAGCGGCAGAATCGCTCCTGTGTCCGATTAAAAAAGTGACCCTCCGGTACCACAGAACTACCGGTGCCGTCCCGCTGCCGTACCGTACCAATGGATTCAGACATTGACATTTCTGTGTGAGCGATCTATTTCGTACCGGTGCCGTATCGCTGCCGTACCGCATGCCGCACACCTATGGATTTCCAGCCTGGCTACGTCTCCTTATGCGCGACGCGACGCTTGGTCGCGCGCGATAGCTGTCGCCCCGAAATGGATCAAGTAAGATCAAATAGAAACCGTCTCCTTACTTGCGACACGACGTCTAGTCGCTCGCGACCGTCGCCTCCGATGGGTCCATGTAACGATCGGTGGCCCAGTTGCGCGTGACAGACTAGGGGTGTGACGGATTTGAAGCATTGCCATTGGTCCAAATATAACGTTGAAGCAGAACACGTGTTAATACTTTGGCGCAACACGTTGCGAAAGAGAGCACACCAACAAGAAACATGGCGGATTCTTCGAAAACTATTGAGCGCTTAATAGAACTCGTTTGTGGAGAGCCTGCTATCTATGATCCACTTTTAAAACACAAGGACCATGATTATACAGGCAATTTTTGGAAAAGATTGACATCATCTAGTTCCAACTCCAACATCAGATGTTGGAAAGCTCCATATTCTTGTCGCTTTTGATACATAGCCTGTACCTAATATCTATGGCGTCTTCAATCTTTTATATTTGTAGGCAGTGAGAACAGAAACATAACTGTTTAGGAACATGAGCATGGCAGCCATCATGTTTATGTTCTCCTCATCCATTTTGAATGCCTCGTTTCTTCCGTCGCTTGTAGTCTTGTAGTCGCTCGCGGCGCAACTGAAAATTTGGCGCGATCCGGTCGCGTATAAGGATACATCCTACGCGACCAATCGCGCACGAACATCACGCGCGACCAGACGTCGCGTCGTGCATAAGGAGACCTAGCCTTAAGTGAAAAATCATTTATTTATTCCCCTTACTTATATATATATTATATTCTCGGGATGGGACCAGGAAAAAACATCGCAGTGAGTGAAAATTGAACCAAGCGGCATTGACATAAACTTTAAAACGGTGGTGAGTGTATCAAATTTATTTGACTAATCAAATCAATACCAGTAACACACATTCCATCGCTATCAATCAGTCATTTCACACAAAGGAAAACAGTGAGTAACTTAAGAGCGAAGAATTTATATTCAATCATTTTATTTTCAACAATACTTGAAGAAAGAGAAAACATTCCTTCAATAAATAATATTATTATTATAATAATATAGTATAGTTGGTATAAAATCAAAGCAATTCTTTCAATTTGTATTATAAATCCCATGAAATTATATTAATTGCAATAATTGTAGTTGTGTTTTCTGTCTCTGGTCCTTTATCCACACACACACATTGGATAGGACAAGTAAAAGCGATGGCAAGACTTGTTTTTTCTTCTTTTCTTATCCATGTTGGCTGGGAACCAAACTCAAGTTTTACTTTGTCCTTTCAAGGTCACAAGACGGAGGTCACTGCATCTCAAAACAAATTCGTAAGAAGAAGAAATGAGAAGACTGAACCACTAGCACACGTTTGGTCTGCTCGTCCTTTCATAACCTTCTCTTTCAAACTGAGCAAAGGGCAAGGCAAAACTGTCACAAGAACCTCTCTCATTCACACTGTTGACTGCGCGCGCGCACACACACACACAAAAGTGCCAAAGATGATTCAAATTAATCCCATTCAGTTCATGACTGTCATCATGTTAGGGAGAACCACCAGTGCTTGAGGTTTTTGGTCTCCTCTTGGTAAAAACTACTAAGTACAGCCAAGACGACGCAGAATGGGAATCATTCCACTGGTCATTTCATGGCCCATAAAATCAAATAACGTCTGAAGGGGGTCATAGTTTGCATAATTTTGTTTTCTACAACTACAGCCATTCCCATCCACACAATCTGGTTCGTAATAGTGTTAATAAAGACAATTGGGCAATAATTCTCATTCTTTTGCGATTACCTCACTCACATCTACATCCCATTGATTGGATCTCTTTAACTGATTGAAACATTTTTTTTATTTATAAACAAGAGATGAGATTGTCTGCCAGGGGCAAATAAAACTAAGAAAAACGGTTGAAGAAACAAGAAAATCAAGTTTACACGTGCGATACAAAATAAAATGAAAACCTACGTGTTGCGCTCCACAAAATCAAAATGGTTAACAGAAATCAATTACAATGTCAAAACTCACATCACAAAACATACATTTTTGTAACATTTGTCCAAATCAAACAGCCAGGATGATTTTTCAAACTTAAAATACAATGTGTGGGGTGGGGTGGGAGTTTGGTAGCAGGTTGGCATATGTGCCAGCTATGATGTCAGGGCACATGAGAAAAGGAGAGAACAACATGCAAGGGTTAAGACAGAAAGGAAGTTGTTCAAATAAATAATGATCGTTGCTACAAACACAAAAGGTTTGTAAATGGGGAAGTGATTACAGGGGAGGGAGGAATAACTATCTTTTTAAAAAAAAATCGTAACTCATTTAATGACAAGGAAAAACTCCAATTATGCACTGCAACAACTCCATGGACCAACTAGGATTTCATACCACCACAAGAGAGAATGAGGACCCATCTCTTTGTCTCTATCCTTCCTCACCAAGACTTCTTCCTACAGGAAAAACTATCAGTTTAACAAGATGGGACAAAACAATGAAAAGACTCATAGTCGTAATTAACAGCTATGACTTCAGGAGGGATAAATCAAGACTATAAAGCCCTGGAGTTTGTCTTGTTTGGGAAAGCCACAAGGGGAAGAGAACTAAACAAAGACCTAGTAAAGCTCCCATCAACAATGGCCACCCATCACAAAACCCAGCCTCCATCTTGGTGTCCCATTTGATACAGGTCAAGTCGACTTAAAAAAAAAAAACCAACAAAAACGTTGCAACAATCACACTGGCTCCCGTCCCTCAAACACAGTGCAGAAAGAGTCACAGTCGTAGGCATCAAATAAACGGTAATCTTTCAAATTAAAACTCTGGGCACAATAAGGGAGGAAAAAGGCTCCTTTAAATTGCAATGATCAGAAACTATCATTATGCATGATCCCACTGTGAATGGCAAAGTGCAAAGTAAAAACCCTAGATCCTCCCCTCCCCCAAGTAAAATCAAAATCCAAAACATGCCAGCTTATCACTAATACACACAAGATGTGCAATGCAGAGCATTTAAACATGTACTTGTCATCTGATTATGTCTATTTCAAATTCACCACATTTGTGGCCACGACCAGGTGAAAGAAGAATGGGGGGGGGGGAACAAGGTTAAAATATCAAACAAAAAGCATTCTCCTGTTGCCTTCATCTTTCAAAATATCCAACAGATTTAAATAAATCTACAAAATAATAAAAAGGAGAGAAATCTTTCCTTGCAGACACAAGACGAGGGAGTCCCCAAATGAGCCATTAGTTTACAGTATTTACAGCCTGGCAGGCCAACAAAGCAGAAATCTTCATTTAATTAAAGCCAACAATGCAAACTATTCATGCCTGCGCAAGTACCTATTCAAATATACACATGGACCAGGTAGAATGAATATTATGCTTCTGCTTTCTTAGCGAAACACACAAATCTAATCAATAATTTATTAGCATACACACACAAAAAGAGTAAAAAGCTACCAAAAGGAGTAAGGCTAGATTAAACAAAACTTGTTTGCCACACAACTCTACTCTTCCAGTTTCAGAACGTTCATTTATCTAATTTCCTCCTCTGTGGAGGCATCAAGTCTTGACAGCACAAGTTTTACCTATCACCTGGCCTAAGCTTTATAGTAAGGACTTTCTCGCATGGCTTGATCATTCAGAAATTACCGCTGTGAATCTGAGGTCCTTTCAGGCTGAATTAAAGGTAATCTCCCTCGCACCCCTCCCTCCCCTTTGAAAAGCAAGTGCAGGTCCTACCAGCAGACCCCACAAATAAGCTCATTGAATCCAACCCCCAAAGCTGGCTTGACTGGAAGTTTCCAGTCTCAACATTCAATCATCAATGCCTTGATCATTCCACGTTGCCATGCCATCAAAAGCTGCTCTCGCACACACATGTATATATGTATATCACTACACTTGGATCAGCATTCATCAATTCTTTGGCTACAAACTGGGCAAGGGGCCGAAGATATGAGGACACAGCAGCAAAGCCACTTGCTGACACGCACAGAAAAGAGCAGATTGTATGTACAAAGCAATCGCTGACTGACATGATAATATCTTGAAGAGAAATTGGGTGACTGAATGATCAATATTAAGGGAAAGAGGGGGTAGTAATACCATATTATGTATCATTCTTAGTGACCAAAAATATGTATCAAATAATATCATAACATTTAACACTGAGTTGATCTGCATAGATAGAACAAGATGCTTGTAAACTGTAACTGGATAACATTTCATTGTTTATGTCATCGCGTCATCAATGATAGTTTTTAAAAATACACACACACAAAAACAACCAAAAATGTTGCATTTCATTATTAACACCTTTCAATTTGGGAGGAAAAGCGAGAAAGATGGAATTGGTTGTACACCTGAGCATGGGACTTGGTGGAAACGAGGTGTCACTCAGGGGAAGCCATCGGGACCAAAACAAAGCTGGCCGTTACCCAAACATTGCTTGGCATCACGGCTCGAGTGGTCCCCATGACTGGATGAACCATGAACTCATGGCAAACGTGAAGGACTCATGGGCATGGCTGCCAGCTCTATGAGCAGAACAGATTGGAGATCGCGACGAGGAAGAACATTTCCGGTGAATTTTGAGTAAGGATAAATTGATGCAACTGCTAAAAATTCTACGACAGAAAGAATCAACTCCACACATGGCCAGGCAAGCTCCTCCAGTACACAGTGCTAAATCTAAAAACAATCAGGAGAAAGTAGGGTCTTATTTCCTTCCTTCTTAATCATTATGCAAGAGAATGTCACTTGTGGAGACCAAAGGAAAAAGAGAAGTTTGATAGAAACAGTGAATAGCTTTAGGGCAAATTTATATCCTTGACAACTCTCAACACTGGCAAAGATCAGAGTAAGACTTTTTTACGGTGATGGTGATAAGAGAAAAAGGAATACTTCAAACAAATTGTACGAACGTTGTATCCACTTGAACATTAATAAAAGGTATCGGTAAATAGATGGAGCAACGATTTAGAACAATACAAAAATCTCAACTACACATTATGTTTTCAAACTTCATGTACCACTGTTAAATTTCTGTTTTCTTTTCTTTTCTTTTTTTAAACCCAAATGGGTTTTCAAGCAATGTTTCATGCCTCATGATAATTACACATTTTAAGCGTACACCTAAGTTTCAAATGCATATTTGAACGAAGGATAGTATCTTTTTATCGTAGTGAAGTCAGCCTGACGCTTCTCATTTTTACTTTCTAACATAGAGCATTAACGTCAATTCTTAAATTTAAAAAAAAAACAACTAACAGCTTGCTGTGAGTTGCACTTGAGCAAAGCTTAGAGTGAGCAACATGAAAGGGAAAATCTCTTTATAATGCAATTTTCACATTCTCAAACATTGGCGCTAATGGAAGACTTGAGGATGGTGGTCTTCACCCCTCTTAAACAGGAGCGTCACTAATGACTAGTGAAATCTACGGTTTATCAAGAAAATCTGAATTAATTCATCGCCACGAATACAACAAATCCTTTGCTACTTTTTATAAATAAAAAAGAAGAAAGCAGAAAAATGATAATGTAAGGCACAGCAAAAGACATGCATTTTAGCCATTTCAAAATCAAAATGGAAACCGTCATTCAAAGTACTTTGAAAGGACAAAAAGGGAGTCAAACCTGCGGTGCCAAAACATGCAAATTATACACTCTGACAGACCCATTGCTTTCTAAAACAGAAGCCTATGATAGTTCCTCAGACAAAAAATCCAAGTTTGCAGTGGAAAATCTTTCCTTAACACATAGCCACCCAACGAAACCAAGAAAGAAAAAAAAAATCAGGCAAAGAGGGAAAAAGAATGAGGATTAGTCTTCTTAATGACGTGAGAGCTGAAGAGGTGAGTATATCATATTCATATGAAAGCGCTTGTCTCTTAAGACTGAATAGAACAAACATGGATGCTGCAGTCTAAGATACAACAATTGTATAGATATTCACATAATCTTTATACATCGCTGCCCATTCCCAAATCGGATAGCAACAAAAGCAGTTAACACCAAATTAATGAATCGATATTGATAAACACAATTTCTTTCTACAAAGACGGCCATGCAAGTTGTGTGCAATAGCTTCCCTTCCCAAATTCAGGGCAGGTAAACATCTCTTTTAAACTGCCAAAAAACACAATTTCAAGGTTCTACATGACTTTTGACTATTTCAAAAGGAGACGAAACTGAGATTTTGGTCGTGTCAAAATTCTTACAAACTCTAAAAGCATGGAATGCGAACTACCATGTTCCCACATACCAACGAATCAGGGGCGCAAAGCGTTTTCGCCAACAAGAGAAATTATATCAACAAAAGGTGCTCGCCTTGTCAAATATAATAACTGACTTTAAACTTGCCTTCATCTCAAATACGCTAGCAAATATCCTTGCTAAAAAACGCATTAGAGGTTATCCTGAAAAGTAGACGAATGATGAGCCCCTTTGAGAAATTGGCAACAATATTACAGATATAGAGCGACCTGCTGCTGTTTCATTGCAAACATCATCATCATGAATTGGATTGTGTGGCCAAAAGCAAGATGTGTGTATATCCTTTCTACCATCTATCAATAAGGTCTTGAAAGCCATCATACCACTACTGAAAAGATATTCACTTGTTTACATTCAAAAAAAGAATACAAGGTATGGCCCCAATGTTGTGGTAAGGAAATTGTGTTCTAACTTAAACGTAACCTGTGAATTTCAAACATGGGGAGACTTGAGGGAATATGAGGGGAGATTGTACATAATATAAAATGAAGGAAAAAGCTATTTAAGCAGGGGATTCTTACCATAACTGAAGCTGCAATTGTCTCACGGTAGTTGTAAACAGGCACTATAATCAATTATCCACAAAAAAAGTCCAAATTCATAGAGACATAGGATGAACTGATAGATAGGCTTTTTTCCCTTCTTTTTCTCTTTCATTTATCATGACTGATTATCTACATGGTTTAGTCAGTTGCTAGCAAGAAATGGGGAGGCTGGTATAGATATGTGTATATAATTTGGGGGGGGGGGGGGTCAATGGATGAACAGAGACTTATCATTAACTTTTTGCACAACTACTTCAAAGATGACGAATTTAAAGTTTTGATCCTATCCATGACTTCTTCCCTTTATTTTTTAATGTTACATGAAAATTGCATATCTGATAGGAGGATGACCCCAAGCAGTATGAAATGACGAGATGAACCAATATTTAAATTTTTTTTTTTTTTAAACACTTTCATAAAGAAAAATGAATGGATGGATGGATGAACAGATGGATAAAATAAGAAATGAAAAATAATTTAACTAGAGGCAATTCGTTTTGATTATTTTCATATCTGTATCAACCAAAACATTTTGTGAACATCACAAGCCATTGAAAGAGCTGAGTATACATTTGTCTTACACTACGTGGGTACACTTTGTATATTATGTTTTCTTCTCCATTGAACTTGACTTCGACTTACTGGCATTACTCGGCTCGTCACACTGGAACCTGAAAGGGAGAAAAGAAAAGAAAAGGAAGATTATGGAAACATTAACTTGAAAGTATGGTGAGATACAAAAGCCTTGACATGTTAAGATGGAAGTCAATTCTTCTATTTCCAAAATAGCTTTGAGCCAACGAATCTATCTTTGATGACAAAAGAAACATTCTTTAAATTTCGTGCAAGTCTCCTCTGTTTAGGCCATACATTTAGATATTTTACCGTGTACCTAAGCATGAGTCAGTAATTGGCTTAGTTGGTAAGAAAGAAAAAAATCGCCGATAAGATATCCTTCAAACAGGGTGGAGAAAATTTTAGAGGAAATTTAATGTAGCTAGGGCCAACGGGACATTCCAGAAGGAAAATATATTAATATGGCTTCTCCTGGAAAGAAACTAAACAATTTAATTCGTGAGAAAGAGCTGCAAAACAGTGGAAGCACTGCAGAAAAGTGACGATTCTGGCCAATCCCAATAGTGCGTCCACACAAGATTCATAAATGGCTATCCATGCCTACATATTCAATTAAATAACGATAACAAAGATGTTGAAATATTTTTCGATGTCAAAACATAGCTGACTATTCACCTCCTGGTATTGGGAGGACTGATCGACATTATCCTGTAAAAATGGCAAGAAGGGAGAAAAGAACTCTTTATCAAACTCATAATTTTTCTTTCAACTTTTCCCCCCTTAAAACATAGAGGAATTCCTCTAAATAGAGGAAAATTCCCAACCCTGTTCAAAGCTTACAAAGCATCCAGAAAGTAGTTTGGTTTTTACAAGGTTTCGGACTTTTGCAGAGATAAAATCTCCATGATCCAACTTCCCTAAACTTAGTAAGGACTCTTTCAAGTGAATAACTGTAAAGTTTGATATTTGGGACAAAACGGAGGTTAGTCCATCTAAAATTCTGAGCCATTAAAAATTCAAAGAAAACTACCAGTCAACACATCACAGTCTTTAAGTTTTAAGATGGCAAATGAGACAATCAACTAATTAATATCTTTAATAGTATCCTAATTATCTGCAACAATGTCTTGTAAAAATAATTTAAGATTCAGTTACGTCCTCACCCAATTATCAAAGTGAAAGTGGATGAGACACAAAATACAAAATGTTTGTGACCCCCCACTCCCCTCTCTCTCTTTAAAGAAAGTTGTTTTTTTTCCAGAGGTGCCAAATACAGAGGAGCCACAAGAGGGACAAGTGTGGAGATTTGGAGGGATGAGTGAAGAAGAGGGACATATTCTAACAAACTAGTAGCTTAATCTTATGTTCACAATCGCAGATGATGAAAACAAATAGTTACGTCTAACAAATACAGAACTTAATCACAAATAAATTCTTCAGGAGAATTTTGTTGAACCATGGATTCTATTTTAAATAAATGAGGGAAATAAAGTTAAAGACAGACTAAATGGAGGGACAACCGATATTTAGGAGGGACAAATGCTGCTTTTAAGGGACTGTCCCTCCTAAAGAGGGATCGGTTGAATCGTTTTTCCTTCACTCATTTTCCCGCATGTTTTTCTCCAAAATCCCCTGATACTTTCCCAACAGGGAAGCTGTTTCTCAATTCCCTCACTGCATGGAGAAGCCATAAGACCCGGTGACTCACCATCTCCTGAGAGACTTGGGTGGCTGGGGACTGTGAGGCAAAGAAGCGGACGTCCTTGTCGGTGTCAGATTGGAGTTGCTGCAAGGTGTGGACCAGGTCGCTGTGGTGGGGGTTGGACTGGGAGGAGAAATATTCTGGACAACGGAGAGAAGACAAGGGGTCAGAGGTCAACTTTCATAAAGCATGATGATTCAAGTGAGAATAAGCTCGAGTCACCGGGAAGAAAATTGAAAAAACAAACATAGGACAGAAGCAAGCAGGCCGAGAGAAAGATAGAGACAGAGGGAGGGGACGGGGA
>JAUEKT010288142.1:0-11452 GCA_031762655.1 Doris verrucosa | reverse complement strand
ATGATGATGATGATGATGATGATGATGATGATGATGATGATGATGATGATGATGATGATGATGATGATGATGACCACAATGACGATGATGAGGATGGCAACTCTTAAGAAATAAATTAGAACAAATTAACACTTACTAAGAGCCATGATTTAGAGATGTGAGAGAATGATGCTTATTTTAAGATCCCAAGACTGGCTCTCAATACTTTATTGAAAGAATTTGATTCAAGATGGCTTGCATGTTTCAAATATCACCGAGGTCTAGCACCAGTTTTCCTGACTTTTCTACTCCAAATCGATTCACCCAACAAATATATCAGATCTTAGGCCGTCCGTTCAAGTTCAATGTGACTATAGTTTATTGAAAGAATTTGATTCAAGATGACTTGCCATGTTTTCAAATATCACCGAGGTCTAGCACCAGTTTTCCTGACTTTTCTACTCCAAATCGCCACTTCAACTGTGTGGAACTCTCTCTACATCAAAACATGACAATCATCAACAACCAGCACAAATTCAAAACAAATGTTAAAACAGAACTTTTCAGTAGAGCTTCTACCTAATGACATGATTTTCTCTTTTACCCAGACATTAGAACAGAAGTTTTTTATTTATTTTATTTCTTTATTTTCATTTTTTGTTGTTGCTGTGAGCTGTTCATCATATGAAGGGCCTTGGACCGCTTATGTGGAGTTTCTGTGTTGTATTTATCCAATGTATGAAATAAATAAATTCTTGACTATTTGAATATTTGAGTGAAGACTTAGTTCTATGATTACATTTAAGAAAAGAAGGAGATTTCAAGAGGTTAAAAAAAGAAAAAGAAATTGAAGAATAAAATATACAAAACAAAACCTCAAAACAAAAGACATGAAGAGTGAGGTTTCTAAGAGTTTTGAAAATACAATCAGATGGTAAACAAGGCCGCATGTCATTAAAATGCAAATTCATTTGTTCTTTTTTTTCCTGCTGCAGCACTGCTTGTATTTGCCAATGGTGTTGGCAATTCAGAAATATTTAGATGGAATACAGAAGCTAACGAATATCAACCAGCATGGAGCGGGGAGCCATTTCTTTCATTACAGCCTCTTACTGTCCGTCAGTCTGATGGTAACCTGGATCTCCTGGGCTCTGCTGCTGTAGACAGGGAGACCCAGCCAACACTGTTCCAAATTGCTCAGGTGGCCTCTGACAGTGACTTTATTCCACGGTCAGTACAATAAAAAGGAAAATGCTTCCAGTTGACTAACTTACTTTGGTTTTTATATTTGACAGCATTCGGCCAATTTAAGCTTATTAACCATGTTGATTATCATTTCAAAGGTTTCCCTAGAACTCTATTGATCTATTTGCTCTCCACCTCCCCTATTCTGCTGTCTCTAAAACTACTTCTAGTATGAATACTATATGTTTTAATGTTCTCTTTCAATATAATTGTAAACACTCAAATATGAAGAAAATGTTAAAGTTTGATATTAACTTCCAAATCACTCTGTAAAAGGGGAATGTCTGTAGGCTGATGATGATGATGATCACTGAAAGCATAAAGTTAGAATAGACTACATAAGGCTAACTTTGCAAAAAGCATTTTCACTCCTTAAATAATTCCTTAGCGTTTTGGCATTGCACATGGTACTGGATGAGTGGGAACATTTTGAAAGAATGCAAATATTATCTCAATTGACATCAATATCGTGAAGATTTGTTGGTAAGATGTTAAATTTCAGGTTAAATTGTCACAAACATATGATGCCTTAACCAGTCCATTAGAAAGAATCGGCCTAATCCATTAGAATTTATTTATTTTAGCCTAATTTTTTTTATCAATTTCACCATGATGTTTTGTGAATATTCTTTGGCTCACAGGTTTCATAAATATACTTATTTTAATTTCCCTCTCCTTCACCTTCCCCAGTAAAGTGACCTTGACATTTGAACCAGGTCAAACTGTCCTACAAGGTTCTGTGGTGATTTTGACTGATGACATTCCTGAAGATACAGAAGTATTTACAGTTGCTCTGGAATCACCGACAGAGGGAGCTCAGCTAGGTTCTGCAAATTCAGTGGCAGTAGAAATTTTGACAAATGACAATGCTCATGGAGTTATAGAGTTTTCTCAAGTAAGCTTTCCATCCCCAACCTCTGTATTAATTTTATGTTTGATAAAACAATTAAATTCATAGAATATTTAAAGTAATTGAGACTCATTCGTGAATTTCATAAAGTTAAAAGTTACATGAATTTGCAGTAGCTCAAATACAGTCTTTCATGTGATTTTCACATTCTATGCTTTTTATTAACTTTAAATACAGTGGAACCTCTCTATGTATGTAGGTCGGGCGCGTTTCAGGTACATAAATAATTGGGGCAATTGTGTATGTACGTCCCGCACAGAAAAAATTACGTACATAAATAATTGGGGCAATTGTGTATGTAGGTCGGGCGCGTTTCACGTACATAAATAATTGGGGCAATTGTGTATGTACGTGGAACGCGCCCGGCCTACATGAGCAATTGCCAATTATTTATGTACGTGAAACATTATCTGACTCGCATACTCACGCAAAATTCTATCGGAAAAAAAAATAGCTTGTAAAAAAGTGCAAAAACCTCGCTACCACATCCGGTCTAGGGCCACCAACTTCTCATCTCACCTCTCTAACTTCCTTCTGTGACCCTAGACCGGATAACTGGGGAGGGTAAATCCATAGGATTTATTAGATTGTTCAAATCTCTTTGAACTCCACACCAAATATCTCAAGGTGAGATAGCGAAACTGAGACATTTTTAGAAGTAAAGAAATTTGTGCACGACTGGGCTCGAACCCACGAAAAAATCCAGCTGGATAGAAAGACAGATTGTATGCATACAACCAGGCCGGCCGACCCAGCAGAGAGGCGTTTTTTAGGGCTTATATACTTACAATTGGTGGTGCAACACTCGGTGCTAATTATAGAGCACAAGTGCGTCGTTGAGTGGCCTAGTGTAAACACCACTTGGTGGTTGTAGGCCATAGTACGCCCTACCATTCATTTATGTCTGGTTCATAACCATCCATAGGAAGTAAATAGACAGGCAATGTAGGACAGGGCCAAAGGACATGTATAGTAAAGTACCAGCGCGTGCCTCTAAATTTTCTTGTCAATAACTTGCCTTTTAAAGGTGTCATGTACTAGGGTATACCTAAGCATGACAATGAAGGGGGCAAACAATTGTGCTTGGCTGTTGTTGGGGACAACTGATTTGTGTGGAAAAAGTTGCCTGGGGGAGTACTGCAAGATTCACAATGCCCGACTAGCTAAGGGTGGGGGCACGACTGCATGCACTGATTGTGGTAAGGGCGTGAAAAACAGATTCATGCTGTGTCAAGGCTGTGGATATGACAGAACACGGATGCGCATCTGGCAAAGGGCACATAGGGCTTTCTTCGCAGAGTTTCAACGTTTAGCCACCATCGAAATTTCCATCTAGACGGATGTTATCACTTGCATATACCCACCCAACTTGGTGACTATGGGCGAATACATAGAGCAATTACTGGAAATGCCAGACAACCAGTCGACTCTCCATGATGTGGTGAAAAACATCCTGGATGAGCCCATTCCTGAGGCTGTCAAAGAGCGCTTACTCAAGCCCTTACAGCCTCGGAAATATAGACCTTCCCCTCCACCACGCAAGGCAAAAGAGAGGAAAAGGAATGCCATTGAGGAGGAATGTGACCCCATCCCCCGCCACAAGGTCCTGAGGTCTGCGAAGGAATACCAAGACGAGATCCTGGACTTATTTACTAAGAATGAAGAAAAGACAGAAAACTTAGTCTTCTGGCAGACCCCATGGGTGATCAGAAATTTCTTGAGAGGCTGGCAGATGGATGTGCCGGAAGGGCATCCACAGGGTGCAGACCCCATGGCTTTCCTTGAGGAGGTAGAACCCCAGATCCAGAAGAAGCTCGAGGAGGAGCTCAAAGCCCTCAAAGGGGGTCTTAAATTCCAACTGGCTCTCAAGGTCCAGCTTCGGAAGGACAGCCCAGACGGCAGCGAGGAGTATACAGACCCGGTGCTGCGCCACAAGCAGGAGGCCCTTCTGCAGCAGAGTGAAATCGGAGCGGCTCTCCACCAAGCCTTCCCAAGGATCCGCGAGTTGCTTGAGAAATGGACACAGCGAGGATCGGGCTGGGTGGTAGAGCGGGTGAAAACACTCTGGCTGGACATCGCCAGATACCAGCCACTGAGGGGAGGATCCTACATCCCACTCCCCACGTCTGTAAGTTCAAAGAAAGCAGTAGTGAATGTGAAGAACAAGGATGACCACTGCCTGCGATGGGCCCTTCGGTCTGCCCTGTTTCAAGTTGCAAAAAACCCACAGAGACCCACCAAATACCCAACTGCAGATGGCCTAGACTTCACCGACATCGATGCCCCCACACCCATCTCTCAGATCGGCAAGGTGGAGCGCCAGAACAACCTTGCCATCAACGTATTCGGTTGGGACAAGGGGGTGGTCGTACACCACCTCAGCAAGCAATCAGAAGAGGGGGCCAGGATCAATCTGCTGTTGATTGAGAAAGCGGGCAAGTTCCACTTCACCTGGATCAAGGACCTCAACCGCCTCCTCTATGACCAGAGCAAACATCGGGAGCGCAAACACTTCTGCGTACGATGCCTTCATGGGTACACGCGCGAGGATCTGCTAGAAGCTCATCGGCCGGAGTGCAAGGGAATCGGCCAGACGGCTGTATGGGTGGAGATGCCGGAGGGGGGCAAGAACAAGCTCGCTTTCCAGAACCATCACAAGCAGCTGCCGGCCCCTTATATCATCTACGCCGACTTTGAAGCCCTCACCACGAAAGTCGAAGGGCCAGAGCTCGACCCCACCAAAAGCAACACTCAACGAACGCAGCACCACGAGGCATGCAGCTACTGCTATGTCAAGGTGCGGTGCGACGGACAGACAGAGGCGCCTGTCGAATACCGGGGGCCAGACGCAGCAGAAAACTTGCTCCGAGCTCTCCAAGAGGAGGAGCGTGGGATTAAGGGAGTGCTGGCGAACTCCAAAGCCATGAGAATGACCCGCGCAGACTGGGAGACCCACAGAACCGCGCGCAGATGTCATGTGTGTGACGACCGCCTGAAAGGAGACTCTGTCAGGGATCACTGCCACATCACCGGTAAGTACCGAGGAGCCGCCCACAGCACCTGCAATCTCAAATTGCGGCTCAACCCAAAGACCACAACCATACCTGTGGTCTTCCATAATCTCCGGGGGTATGACTCGCATCTGCTGATGCAGGCCATCTCAAAGGTGGAGGGGCGGGTGAGCTGCATCCCCAACAACACAGAAAAGTACATCTCCTTCAGCCTGAATCAGCTTCGCTTCATCGACAGCGCTCAGTTCTTACTAGCCCCCCTCGACAAGCTGGTAGCGGCGAACCAGCCCGAGGCCTTTGAAATCACCGCCCAATACGAGACAGACCACCAAAAGCGGCAGCTGCTCATGCGCAAGGGTGTCTATCCCTACGAGTACATGGCCTCATGGGAGTGCTTTGAGGAGGTCCAGCTCCCCCCGAAGGAGGCCTTCTACTCCAACCTCTCGGACGAGCACATCAGCGACAGTGATTACGCCCATGCGCAGCAAGTCTGGAAGACCTTCGAGTGTCGCACCCTAGGGGACTATACTGACCTCTACTGCCGGACTGATGTCCTACTTCTGGCTGACGTCTTCGAGAGCTTTCGCAGGACGTGCCAGAAGCAATACAGGCTCGACCCGGCACACTACTACACCAGCCTCGGCCTATCTTGGGACGCATTGCTGAAAAAGACTGGCGTAGAGCTCGAGCTGCTCACTGACTATGACCAGCATCTCTTCATTGAGAAAGGGATGCGAGGAGGCATCTCGATGGTGTCGAAGCGCCACGCCAGGGCAAACAACCCAGCTGTTGAGGGCTACGACCCGGAGAAGCCCAACAGTCACATCCTATACCTCGACGCGAATAACCTTTATGGTTGGGCCATGAGCCAGCCCCTTCCAACAGGAGGGTTCCGATGGGTAGAGGACTGCGATAGGCTGCACGAGACAATAACTGACCTCCCGGTCGATGGCCCTGAGGGCTACATCCTTGAGGTCGACCTGGAGTACCCCAAAGAGCTCCACGGTGCGCATAATGCGTACCCGCTGGCACCAGAGCGCATGGTCGTACAAAAGGAGTGGATGTCGGATTACCAGCAAGATCTTCTAGGCGTTGGGGTGGCGCCAACAGAGGTCGAAAAGCTGGTACCCAACCTCCAAGACAAGGAGCGCTATGTGATCCACTACCGCAACCTACAGCTCTACATGTCTCTTGGGATGCGTCTGAAGAAGGTTCACCGTGCCCTGCGGTTCGAGCAGAGCCCCTGGATGGAGCCATACATCCGGATGAACACCGAACTACGGAAAGTTGCAACCAGTGACTTCGAGAAGGACCTCTACAAGCTGATGAACAATGCAGTCTACGGAAAAACCATGGAGAACCTCCGCAGACGAGTGAATGTCAAGTTGGTTCGATCACATGAGGAAGACAAGCTGCGCCGCCTAATTGCCAGCCCGTCTTTCGCCAGGGCAAACATATTTGACGATGACCTGGCTGCAGTGCAGATGCACAAGAGCAGGCTGGTCTTGAACCGACCCATCTATGTGGGGATGAGCGTTCTCGACCTCTCGAAGAGTCTGATGTACGATTTCTACTACAACCAGATGATGGCCCAGTATGGCGACCGCGTGGAACTCCTCTATACGGATACCGACAGCCTTCTCCTTGAGATCCAGACGGAGGACGTTTACAGCGACATGTCGGAGCACCAAAGCCTCTACGATACATCTGACTACCCGGAAGACCACCCTCTGCACAGCAAGGCCAACAAGAAGGTCTTGGGCAAAATGAAGGATGAGTGTGCTGGACGAGTAATCGAGGAGTATGTAGGCCTGAGGCCCAAGATGTACTCCATCCTCGAAGCCTCCGGGGCTTGCATCAAGAAGGCCAAGGGCGTGAAAAAGAACGTTGTGAAGAAGCACATCAGGCACGAGCAATACAGAGAGGCTCTATTCGGTAAGAAGACCTTCCGCCACGGCATGGATGTCCTCCGGTCAGAGAAGCATCACATCTACGGGCAGCACCTGAACAAGGTCTCGTTGTCCCCCTTCGACTCCAAGCGCTGGATAGCCGAAAACGGAGTGGATACCCATGCCTACGGACACAAAGATGCCCTGCCAGCAGGCATGGCTTCGCCATATGAAATGGATGCTTACATAGATGAGCTCCTCAGTGATGTTTGAGAATCCCATCAGGGGGCAGTTGAGTGTCAATAGGCACAGGCAGGAGCTCCTCTCGGACGAAACCTCGAGCAGGACCATCAAGCAGGTAATACAACACAGGCTCATCGGGCTTGGTCACTGAGCGTCCGAGCCGGTACACCTGAAGAGACCATACGGCGTCGGTGGCTCTCCTGCGCTGCCCGCCTTCAAGCTCTCCAGGTTGGTAAAGAAAGCGAACACCGACGCTGGAAGGGAGCTTTTGCTCACGGAGGCCAACTGTGCGACCAGGAACAGTAGAAGAGGGCTTTTGTGCCACACTTTTCAGCTTGATGGCATCCACTGGCTTTCTGCCAGTCAATCTAGTGACCTCACGATTTAGCGCAGCCACAACAGCGGGCAATCTGGCCACCCACTCCCGCGACCGCTCACCCGATCCCTCGGATCTCATGTGCATCAGCACAAGTTCTTGTGCCTGCTGATGCCCGAATAGTCTCTCAGCCAAGGTGCGGTTGAAGCGTTCTACAATTCCTTGGTCCCGGTGGATATCAACTCGGCCGCGCCTGACCTCGACACTGTGCTTAGCAAGGAGTTGGCTAACAGACCCCATAAATTCACGTCCAGGGTCAACCTGAAGAAGCTTGGGCCACTTCAGAGGCCCCCGTCTGTAGATGCGAGACAGGGCATCGGCGACCTCTGCTGCGCCCTTGCTAGTCAGAGGCTCAGCTTCCTTGTAGCGGCTGGCGACGTCCACGACCGTGAGAGCATACTTATACGTCCTCCGTCCCACGCGGTCGTGCGGAAGGAAAAGGAGGTCAGCTTGATGGACCTCGTTTGGCACCCTGACATCAAATTTAGGTCTCGGTATGTGCCGTGGAGCAGGCAGGTAGATCTGCCAGATGGCTTGTCTCTTCAGCCAGTCCTTAGCCACATCTTCAGGAACCTTGGCAGCAGACGCCAGCTTCTTGATGGCTGTGACTCCCTTCCAGTAGCCCCTGGGGCTATAATAGATCCTTGACAACTTTGCTGTTAGGCGAGAGTCCATGGTCACCGTGTGTCAGAGTTGCCATGTATTCGAGGAGCCCCAGCAGTCTCCAACATGCCGATGCCACAGGCTCGGGCAGCTGCCCAGTTGTTTCTCGGAGGTTGGTCGGCCCTGCAAGCACCAGTGCCGCGAAACGCATTGCCGCTCTCTCATCCCGCCGCCAGAGCTCGAGGGACTTTTGCGCGACGTCGATGGCTGTGCGGGCCAGGGGGACGAGCGGCTTGTGGCGGCGGGCGCATAGCCCGACGTTCAGCATGGCGGAGTAGAGTTCTTCGGCGAGGCCCATGGCAACATCATACCCCGAGGCGCACAGAAAAATCGGGAACACATATCCGCCTCACTACTAGCTATGCCTGCCGCACGGCGAGGAGCTGCTAACAACAGTCCGGCACGCTTTCGGATTCTCAGCGGATTTGCGCCATCAACGGAGTCTGTAGGCGGACATCACTCGGATCGCGTCGAAATTACATAAGCCACCAGGCCGGTTGCGGCCACCCCCAGAACAACAAAGGCGATCTCGCGGTCTTTTTGGCCATCGCTTGGCGTGTAGAAATCAGAGAGCCGAGGTTCGCGGTCCAAGGGCCCAATGTCCTCCCCGGTGACCCGGGCGTACTCGCGCATTGCCGCGTCGACGTCGCGGAAGGTCTGGATTGCGTGGTTTTGGCGGCGGAGCTCTTCGTTGATCCAGTCGAGGCGTTCGGTCCGGCGCCGAGCCCATGCGGCCTGGGCTGCCTGTAGCTGCTCCACGGCCTGGTCGTGTCGCTTTCGTTCTGCATCAACACCAGAGCTTCGTAGCATGCCGAATAGGTAGTTGCTCCCCGAGAACGCAAGGGCGTTCACGAGGGCACCTCCGATCATCAGCGCCGCAGAGGCCATTTACTTCATGATATCGGGAGGGATCACCCCCTGTTTAACAAGGAGTTCCTTCGTCGCCATGGCCGCGGAGATGTCCAGTACGAGCATTCCAGCATCGCGAGGTGTTGTGTCGAGTTTTGGCAGGGAGCCCTTAAGGACCGTCTGGCTGAGTTTCGCAAACCCAATTGCCAGGCCGCACACCACAGCGGCGTGGTATAGGTCGTTCACCAGAGATTTACCTTCGCTCGTCATGGTGCTATTCCATATGATGGGGGTCCCTGCCAACCTCTAATTGCTGAGCAGGCCGGGCTATCGACTTCGTTGGTTGCTTCGTCGGTCCGGCCTGCTCAGCACTACGTGGGGGGTCGCGCGGTGTGACCACCGCGGATGCCCTGTGCATGGTGACCAAGTAGGCGAACCCCGCGAGTGCAACGCCACCTACAACCCAACTCGTGATAGACGGTGCCTCCTCAAGTTGTGTGGCACTGCGGGCTGTGGCATGGCGCTCCTTTTCTTCCCTCGGAGAAGTGTTCCCGACCCGCAGCTGCTCATTCTCCACCCGGAGCTGTTCGAGCTGCTCCTTATCTGCCTGGAACTGCTCGAGGAGCCGTTTATGCTTGGCCGATCGGGCGGCCGCGCCGGCGCGCCCCGCGGCCACCTTCTTGGGGTCCTTAGTCACTCTCAGTACTGGAGACTCCGCGATCGGTGTCGCACTGTTCTCTATCTGGGGATTCTCCATCGTCGTCAGCATATCGTCTGGGGCATTGGTGTCCAAATTGACAGTACTTCGCCGTGGTCAGCCCGGCGGTCAGCGGCGCGAGGTACATGCCGTAGCGGTGGTAGAGCTCACAGGCAGCACTGTTGAGCGCATGCCCTACGAAGGGATCTGACTGGAGCTCTGTCATGAGGGGCTGACGGTTCTCGGGCGGAATCGGGAGATACATACTGGCCGCGGCCGTATAGAGCTCCAGGGCAGCCTGCCCGAGTGTCTTCGTCATGGAAGCACCCAGGCGCGCCTCGTATCGTGTGTACAAACTTTCGATCTCGCGGTCGTCCATGGCATCAACTTGCTCTGCGGTCAAAGCCTCTCCCAGATACTGCCTGGCCTGCCCTCCGGATGCGATTGCGGCCAGTCTCTCGCGATGGCTCGTTGTTTCTTGCGCCCGCGGAGTAGGTTCCTCGGCTTCGAGGATCTCGTCGATCAAGGCGTCCATTGCGTGGCTGATATGGGCCAACCGCCGCCTAACTCTAATATAATGCAGTGCCGCCCACATAACTGCGCCGAGGACAGCCATCTGCAGTAGGCAGCTGCCCAGCAAAAAGTATATCACTACCAACTCACACATCACAGCACCGTATAGGCAACTGGTTGATCAGTCTTAAGCAGAACCTTAGTGTGTTTTGTTTCGGCAAGTTTCTGTCTAACGGCAGCTCTCTCATCGCGTGAGCGGATGACGTCATTCTCGCGCAGGCACTCCTCAAACGAATCCCTGTCCTTACAATGGAAAAGGGCAAGCCACCTTGTCTGCTCGCGCAGATCCTTCAAAACCGCGTTATACCTCTGGGTCAGCACCCACACAGATTGTTGCGCGTGGCGCCCGGAGAAGGCCAGTTCGCTCAACATATCCTTCTTTTTGGTGAGGGCGGTCTTCGCACTGCAGTCGTCGATAATGTACAGGGTGGGCTCGCCTTGGAAAATCTGATTCAGCACCCGTAGGTAGTCGTGCAGGCGCTCACCGGGGTCTAGCACGATGACCCCCTCGTCGGCCCAGATCCATGGGCGATTCTGGTAGGTTTTGTTGTGCCGGATAGTGGGGCACAAGAAGACGATGTGGCGGAAGACCCCGCGATAGCGACCCTCGAGAAGGTCCATTACGTAGGCTGTCTTGCCACAGCCCGTTTGCCCGCAAATGATTGCGGCGTGGGGGTCGGTAGGTAGTAACGATACCTCAGTAGAGCGCCGAGACGAATCGGCCATCCTCGATGTTCAGCTGGGCATCCATCACCACATACAGGTAGACATTCAATACGCCGGCGGCCTCCGCTTTTTTGCTGATTTGGATGGTCACCCCCTCGCTAGCGTTCTCAACCCGGCGACCGCTGCCGTGAAGTTGGTCGTCATCGGTGGTGCGGAGGTCCAACCACAGGGCATGTTTCGAGGTCAGAAACTGGCCCAGGGATACGTCGGCCAGTGCGAGATCCTTCGCGACCGCGGCCACCTCGGGATGTCGCTTCGTCCCGGCAGCGAAGTGCTTCCGGGCCTCGTCCC
>JAUEKT010288141.1:0-17248 GCA_031762655.1 Doris verrucosa | reverse complement strand
ATTATTATTATTATTATTATTATTATTATTATTATTATTATTATTATTATTATTATTATATTATTATTATTATTATTGTTATTATTATTATTATTATTATTATCATTATTATCACTATTATTATTATTTTTATTATTATCAAGATAGTGAAAAAGGAGTCGTAAATAATTAGATTCACCACTGTCATGCGTTGTTTCCCAGGGAGAAAGTGCAAGGCCTGGTGTACGTGAAGGGCTCCCGTGACCTGATGGCTGCCTCAGATGATGGCATTCTGGGAGTTTGGGACATGGAGGTCAAGAGGGAAGAGGTGAGGAGGGCTGAAGTTGTTTCGTTTCGTTGTTTTTCATTCTCAGGCTCATTTCATTTCATCATGATGACAAGGGGTCAAAGGTACCATTGTTCATATAAAACAGAGATTTATTCTGTTCGGTTGATTTGGCACAGATCACTCCCACTGTGTCAGCTATACACAAACGAAGCAGGTTGCAGTGTAATTTCTTTAAATTTGCAAATTCTGAAATAAACAAATGGTGACGTTAATGTCCAACAATTCGTTTTGTTTGTTAAGAGAATATTTTTGTTTGTACCACACACGTCTTCAGGAAAAATGATCGGGAAATAAATGTTATAGTTGACACGAGTATGTGGTTTAGTTTAAGAAGTCTTATCCAAATTCTATTTGAAGATAATCTTGTTGTTTTTATCATATTCGCTCTTTTTCCAGACGCCCCATTGGTCAGAGAGTGATCAGTGTGAGAAATGTGAGATGCCTTTCTTCTGGAACTTCCGAAAAATGTGGGCGGACAAGAAAGTTGGCATGAGACAGGTAGGGGGAAAGATTAGTCTCGTGCAAATTGTTTTGACTCAATTTAGGGCTAAAATTAGATGTAAGTAGCATTCCCTGTAGCCTAGAAGCAGCACGTAGGACCTCCTCACATGAAAGTGGGATCCTAGAATTCTAAACATAGATTTCATTTCTCCGGACCCGATAATCATCCCTTTTATCATAAAATTGTACTTTTTTTTATTGTCTTTTGTTTTGTTACATTTAAAAAGTACTATGATGCTTGAAACCCCCCAAAAAGGATCTTTTCACACAATCAAACTGACTCTGCTCCGTTCTTCCTCTCCCTCCCTCCCTTTACCCCTGCCAGCAACACTGCTATGAAGTATGAATCCTAAAAGAAGTTGGATTCACGCTACAAAACTGACTTTGTATCCGTTTCTCCTCCCTCCCTCCCTCCCTCCAGCACCACTGTCGGCTGTGTGGCAAGGCCTTCTGCCACCCGTGTTGCAGTCAGACCTCCACAATCCCCCTCATGGGCTACGAGTACGAGGTCCGCGTCTGCGAGGAGTGCATCAAGCTCATCTCCCCTGAAGAGTAAGTCAGTCCGCTTTGGCAGTACGATCTTCCTTCCACGCACAGCGATTTTCACCTATTACAGAGATGCCAACTGTCCCTGTTTTGGAGGAGGGACAGTCCCTCAAATTAGCTCAAAAACAGCATTTGTCCCTCTTTAACATCAGTTGTCCCTCCATTTATTTGTTAAAAAATCCATGCAGTTCAATAAATCTCCTGAAAAATTTACTCTTCATTATTTAAGTTCTATATTTCTTGAACATATTAGATCTAGATCCATTTTTTGTCACTATTTGCATTATGGACAAAAGTTTGGTACAATATGTCCCTCTTTTTCTGCACTTGTCCCTCCAAAGTTCTACATTTGTCCCTCTTTTGGCTCACCTGTAGTTGGCATCTGTGCTAATAGCCAGGCCCTCCGCCTAAGAGTCTTTTATACGTAAAAAAGTGAAGTTCATTCTCGAAAGCTGAAACTTATCCCAGTTCTGTAGCATTAAACGGAACAGATGACACAAGGTCATCCCCTGGACAGGACACTAGTCTATGGCAGGTTTTACTCCCCGGTCCTTGCTGGTACTCTTTATACCCGAGTCGAGAGAAGCAATTGGAGTAGATTTTCCGGCTGAAGAAAAATACATGATGGCTGTGGATGAGATGTTATAAATAATTCTAAGCCATAGTGATGTCCTTTATAATTTTAAAAATGAAATAAAGCAAACAAAATGCCCTATTTTGGCAAGCCCCGGGCAGGCAGGTAGTTTATAACATAACCATCCCATCATCATTCATGGCATCGTGGAATGTAAGAAGTAAAGAATATTCGTATGAATTGAACAATGCACAAGGCAAGGAGGATAACTCCAAACACTCTGTGGTTGCAAACAGTTCAGAAAATCGGCTAACTACACTGTACAAGTTTCAACTGTTTAAGAGCTCACTTGGGGAAGACCAATTTTTCGTCTCCAAGCTCGCTCTCTTGCCGAAGAGGCCGGTTTTTTGACCATTCAATCACCTTAAAGAATCTTGCCATGCGTTGACCCACATCTCCGAGCACCTCCCCTCCTGTTCTGAACAGCCACAGATGCCTTCATAACAGTCAGGAGAGAGGCAGAGCGATGAGTAAGGATGATCAGGGCTGAAAGTTTTCGCGGATCCGCAAAAATCCGCTGTTTTTAGGTTTCGCGGATTTCTTGTCGCAGCTCGCAATCGCACGCGCATCGACTGGGTTTGGCGAGTCGGAAAAAAAATTGCCGGTCGGGGAAAAAAAAATGGGGGTAGATGGGAAATAATTCTGGCAAAGTTTTGTAATAAATGATTCTACTTCCTTCCGGTCACGTCCTTTCTGTTTTTTTCATGGACGCTATCGACATTTGATATTGTGAGAGGTAGACTTGAATGAATCTAGGCCTAGATCTAGTATAATTGGAATAAGTTTTAGAATTTCTTAATTTTGTGAAGGCTTACGCCATACTGACTAAGGGACAGGAAGTGACAGTTAAGGAAATAGACAAAGACTGTCGTAACAAATGGGACTTTAGGTGGTTAGAGGAAGAGGTAATAAATGGTTGGCCCTGTTCGGTCTAGGCAATAGCATAGCGAAAATTAACCTTAGCGGCAAGGCCCGTTGCGGATGTTGCCATTCCCTTTTATCGTATAAGGGGAAAGGTTTAAGCACTCTCAGGGAACATGTGCTGACAGAGGGACACAAGCAGCATTTGAAAACCAGGAAGTCAAATTATGGACTGGGGAGTTTCGTGGCACCAACTACTAGCTCTAGTAGATCTAGCTCTCTATCTACCCCAAAGATGTTTTCAATTTTTGCACAGCCAAAGCTAAATCAGAATGACTCATGAGAAGAAAGGAAAGAATGGTACGTGTAGCAACAAATACTATACAAATTTTAGAACTTGTCGTCGCCCCGCGTTAATTTTCAGGGGTTGGCAAGATTTCCAACTTCCAGCCCTGCATGTGGAAGGAGTTAAGTCGGTGTTCTTGGCGGGAGTACAGGGTCCAGGCTTCGATGCCGTACATGAGTGTGCTGAGTACGCAAGCCTGGTATACTGCCATCTTCGTGTTTGTAGTCAACATGGAGTTGTCCCAGACACGCTTTCCAAGGTGGGCCAATGCAGTTGATGCCTTGCCGATGGGCTTGTTCAGTTCAGCATCAAGAGACAGGTTGCTTGAGATGGTTGAGCCCAGGTAGGTGAACTGGTCCACCACCTCAAGTATGCTGCAGTCCTGGCCCATTATATTGCTCTTCTTGATGCTGATGGCGAGAAGTCCTTACAAGCACGAGCAAAGCAGTTTAAGAGTCTCTGTAGGGCCTCCTCTGTGTGTGCAGTCAAGGCCGTATCATCAGCAAACAACATCTCTCTGATCAGGACCTTTTGTATCTTGGTCTTTGCACAGAGGCGCCTGAGATTAAAGAGGCTTCCGTCGCTTCTGGAGTGGAGATGCACTCCATCTTTCGATTGTTTAAAGGCATGTGACAGCAGCAAGGAGGGGGGGAGTAGGTAGAGAGAGAGAGAAGAGAGAGATAGAGAGGGGGAAGAGAGAAAGAGAGAGAGACAGAGCCACAGAGAGAGCAAGAAAATGAGGAGGGCGAAAACGGAGCGAGTGAGCTGCAGAGAATGAGAGGAGAGATGTGTGTTTGTGTGTGTGTGTGTGTGTGTGTGTATGTGTGTGTAGAGGGAGAGACCAGAGGGAAATTGACTGACAGTGAAGTGTTTGCAATATGCCGATGTGTCAACCCAGCATTTCAGAGAATAGAACTCACTGTTGTTAGGAAATAACCCGAGGGCACGATGTGAACATGAAACTTGCAATACCGGTATGTAGAGTCGAGCGAGTGTGATTAGTCGTGTGTCAAGTGCTCTGAGGTTTTTATGGTGTTCTTTCATTTATTCCTGTGTGGATTATTTTAAAATGTATTTAAAGTAGTATTTATTTAAAGCAATATTTTCATAGTCCTGCAATTATGTTAGATAACAAAAAATTCTGTATTTTTTATTTTGCAGAACATTTGGTCCATTTTGGAATGTTTTAAAATCGTTCATTGAGAAGTTGTCCACTTTGCAAATGCAGTTGGTTCACACTTGGTCTGACTTGATTAAAGACATCATCCGTTACAATGATGAACAGCACAAGCGACACAAATCAGTGAGAAATCTAGTCTTATTTTTTTTATCTCACTTATAATTGATTTTGAAGCTTGGACATTTTACATTTTTTTCAGACACAGTCCCCATTTTCAGGCAACCTCCATGTATCTATACATTGTTTGAGTTTCCCCTATTTCTGTCATTGGATTTTTTGTTTTTGACTACTTTTTATGAAAAATTAAATTTCCAGTCAGTATGAAATTTATTACTTTTTAAAAACTTTCATCTGTAATGAGAAAGACTACTACTACTAAACAATAGTGTTTATTGAAGGTTTGATCCGGTCATGTTTTCAAGTGACATCAGCAAAGTTGTTGTTTATGTGAGATATATTCTCTCTTACTAGTATTACAATGATGCTTTCATTTTTAATTTCATCTAACTGAAATTACTCTTACTGTTCAAACAGATAAAAGAAAGTGAACAAGGAACTCTTGATTCAGTACAAACCATTCAGCAGACAACTACAGCTTTGCATAAGGTAAAATATGTTTTAGAGTCAAAGTTACACCACCTGTATGTTGAAGCATACTTTTTCCTTAACTCATCAGCCCTATGCAAGAATATATTATTTGCTATGTAGCTAACCCCACCAATATATTTTGGATGATTGCATATTTGTAAAACAGTCTTGCAGTGACAACATACAACACCACTTGATTTGATCCTAGTAAATAATGATGTCTTACTGATACATTCGTATAGCTTGTCATTCTTTTTTTATTTTCATTAAATTACTCAAAGCAAATTTTAAAGCAAAATTGTCTTCTTACAGGCAAAAGAAATTTATCACACCCGCTGCATTGAATTGGAGCGTTTGAAGAGAGAAAGTGCATCAGCTAAAGACTTAGAAAAGGTAAATAGACGGATGAATGAAGATGTGATGGCGGATCTTTTCCACATTTGTTTTTGTATATGTAATGGATTTTAAGGTTTTGGGTATTTGCTATTTTGATTTGATTAGTATGCTGTATTCAGCAGTTGATGCAATGATTATATCTCTTGTAATTTGGTTACTTTATCTAGAAGGCATTTTTTCCACATTTGTT
Organism: Doris verrucosa; assembly: GCA_031762655.1. Lineage (NCBI taxonomy): Eukaryota > Metazoa > Mollusca > Gastropoda > Nudibranchia > Dorididae > Doris > Doris verrucosa. The sequence goes on along the minus strand of JAUEKT010288141.1, from coordinate 11,678 downwards.
TTTGTATATGTAATGGTTTTTAAGGTTTTGGGTATTTGCTATTTTGATTTAATTAGTATGCTGTATTCAGCAGTTGATGCAATGATTATATCTCTTGTAATTTGGTTACTTTATCTAGAAGACATTTTTTCCTAAGGTTTTGGGTATTTGCTATTTTGATTTAATTAGTATGCTGCATTCAGCAGTTGATGCAATGATTATATCTCTTGTGATTTGATTACTTTATCTAGAAGGCATTTTTTACTTTTGGCAAATAGATTGCATGACTCAAATATTTTTTCATTTTCTTTTACAGGCTGATGGGAAGTTCAAAAAGTCGCGTATGTATGCATTGTATATTATTGGCAGAAAAACACTTTAAACAAAGCTATACATAAAATCAATAAAGCCCCATCTGGTTGTCAATCTTTAATCTACACAAGCTAATTATAGAATATTTTTGTCATTTTTCCTTTCGAAGGGGTATTCTTCAGCCTTCTCCTCCATATACCATCTTAATCATTTTCTGCGTACAGCTAGATCTTTTGTGATTTTGAAATGTTCTTATATCTAGAAACAGCTGCTACAATATAGGATTCATGCTCCTTTTGCTCCTTGTTGCCTTTTAGTATTTCAGCTGTTTTATTTGGTTTTACAGTCAGCACTTTTAAGCTCTCCTGGTGAAAATGTAGCCTTGTTGATTGTTACTGGTTTCATGCATTGATCAGTGAAATGGATAAACAAAATTGGTGGTTGGTATTTATTTTCGTAACAGAGCCTAGAGTATATCATCATAATTAGATGTTCTCTCGATCTCTTTTCTTCTAAATTTTTGTAGTTGATGAATACAAGACTCTCATCGAGAAGTACAAAGATGTCCGGAATGATTTTGAAGGAAAGATGATTGGATCTTGCCATGTACGGGTTTTACTTTTGTTCCGCTTTTTGCTAATTAAAGAGAAAAAACATAAGAATTGATATAGCAATGAAAACTTAGATACTATTTGTTAATCTTATGTATAGCCTACTACTGCCTAAGGCGAGGGATAGGTCCTCAAAGGGAGTTTTGGGTTCAATTAAAAGATATGGATTTACAATTTTAACTTTTGATCCAAGAACATAGTTCTACTAGCACTTTAAGTAATATCAAAATGTTTCCAGTGTAAACCAAACTTCTTCTGATTGAGTTGTAACAGTTTTATTGTTTAAAAATTGCTATTGCCTTTTTCTCAATATTTTTCAATGGGTTTACTTGAAAGTTTACAGTAATTCTTTATATCCAATGCAACAAATGAATGCATGGTAGTTTTATTGAGTCTTTTTTCTTTGCTTGAAAAAAATAAATGAAATAATTAGTGCCTGGTTTGAAAAGTTTGTAGCACAACATGTACTGTGCTACATGTTATATTATATACTGAAGATATATGAAACTCATGCAAATTTTTTACATTGTTTAGAAAAGTGTGTATCACATTTATGGCCCATACATTGAATATTGTTTTAGATATTTGCTTTTGAAAGTAATGTGCCTTGAGGTTTAATATCCAACGTATATATCAGCATTTTATGGCAACGTTATATAAAAATAAATAAATAACCAAAGCATTTTCTGTTAATTTTAAATACCAGATCTCAATACGGAGGGTAAGGTTTTCTAATGTAATTATTTAATATAATAAAGTGACTCATATAATCTTTTTTTTTTCTTTTGTATTGCCCCGTTAAAAAAATATTTTGGTGTCATTAAAACATCCAGCTGAATATCCAATCCAAAATATGCATCATTATTGTACGAGTGTGATATATCATAATTGTAAGTTTTGGGTTTGGTTGTTTTGTTTATTTTTCTTATTAATGTTTTTTTCTTCTTATCGTTAGCATTACCAAGAATTGGAAGAGGAACACATATGTCAAATGAAAGACTTCATCGATACATTTGCCAAATCATGGGAAAATGAGCATGCTCTTCTAGGACAGGTAGGTCTGTGATCTATGAAGAAGTTTCATTCCTGCATTTATGTACAATTATCGATGGGTTTTTTTTTTTAAATCCTTATGTATGAGATTGAGAGCGTTTCATAGAGACAATAGTCTTTTTTTCTTTTCATTTTTCTTTTTTTTTTTACATTTTTTTTTTCATTTGTCTGCTTCATGTTACATAAATTCTGAATTTTACGTTAAACTTTTGCTCTCACATCTAGGTTCATGAAGAATTCAAACAAAACTGTGATGATATGACTGTGCAAAAGTTAATATCTTTATTGGTGGAAAAGAAAGGCACCGGCAATGGAAAGCCAGGTAAGGAGATCTTGATATCGGTAAAACTGGATTGTTGCAAAACCTGCACCACTTTTACGAGTCAATTTGAAACCGAAAATGTTTACCCAGGAGAGTAGCAATTACAAAGCTGATTTGATTGGCTTCAATGAATGATTGTTGACCAGTCCTTTTCCTATATGGTGAGTCATTCATTTTTCATGCAATGCACATGAAAATCAGCAATTTCACACCTGAGCTAGATATAAGTCTTCTGATCACAATGAAATTTGTGACCCTTTTCATTCAACTCATGATTAAGAAAAGGCAAGTTCAATATTCCCCCATGCCAGTCGCAGTGGTCTAGTGGTTAAACACTGGGCTTGCAATCAGGAGTAACGAGTTCGAATCCCTCCGGGGGACATTGTGACTGTCCCGTTAGGGGCGCTGTTCTACGGTGACCCTAGGTTTTCGGTTAAAAACCTTAAGACCAATTTCCCCTCGGGGATGCAATTGAGTGGACTTTTTTTTTTCCACACCGAAAGGTAATTTTGGTATCGTCAAAGAAAGAAAGAAAGTCCAATGTTCAAGAGAAATTTTATTTTTCCCCATGCCAAGATTAAAATATTTTGAACATTGGCAAGCAATTCGAATGTTTCGTCTTGGTTTATCAACCTGAGAGGGGCTGAAACTGTTCTACTGTCGCCATTCAACAATTGTGAGGTTAAATTGTCATCATTTAGATACCGACAAAACGGAAGACCGTCCAAGAACTGGGTAGCCATCAATGTCCAATTTATGTAATGACTTCCAAACGCCTGACACAACTTTCGTGGTAATTGAGGGAACTTGCGGAGTATGTAAACAGTCAACCTCTGATTGAACATGTGATCTGTAAAAGGGCATGGACAAGAGCAAAGTTTGTTATCAGAGACAGGAATTGATGTCACCTGTTTTTATTCATGAAAGCTGTTTTCAATTGATAGAAGAATTCAATATTGGCAATGTCCGATGGAATACTATTCAAATGCATGTGTTGTTCAACTCAACACACATGGAGGAGGAATTGTTTATTTTCCAGGGTATGTGAATTATTGTTTGATCACCAAATGCCTCTTCATGTGTTAAGTGTAAATGTTGCAGCAAACATTTACATGGGAAAAGTACTGCAAAAATAGTTTCACAATTATGAGCTAGTAGTGATAAGTTTATGCCATCACAATTGTATGAGAGGCCCCAAACTGTCGGTGCTCCAGGTCATCCAGTAAGAAAATTAATTGATAACAAAAACGGCTGAATTCACAACATGGGTACAATAATGTTACAACATAATATTTTCATTCCTTTTAATGTCTTCTGTTACATTAAAAATGAGAAAGCATGCTATACTTTGAGATTTGTCCTAATGTTGTGAACATATCAAAGCAAAATCTCAATATGAATCTCCTGGCTTTGAAAATAAGAGCTTTTGGTATTTTAGCATTCAAAGATGACCATGCATAAAAATGAATCCATGAACATTATTTTTGTGATTATGCACATGTGGGCTGCTCGTTCACAGGTGTGAAGAAATCAAATTTATTCTCTGAACAATTGTCACCAGGTCCAATGGAATTTGTGGAACCCGATCTGGCAGGGCTTACAGCCAGTAGACCAATGTCTCCTGAACTCAACACAGACAAAAGAGACAGCTTGAATGAGAAACAGAAGCAAGGTAAAGTTTACTGTGACTCTCACTATTTTCTTTTGCTCATTTATATAACTTTATATTCTCTCCCTCATTCCATCATATCCTTTTTTTTCTCTTTTTATTTTGTCATGATATGAAAAGTTTATAAACATTTCTCCCAGTTTTGATGCAGCTTCAGTGTTTTTCTGAAAGGGAATTATCATTAGATCATTTTTTCACACTCCCTTGTATTTCATATAAATGATATCCTTATATTAAATCATTGTAAGGTTATTGCATTCAAATTTCATCTAGAAACAAAGTATCAAAAGCGAAAAACCTGTTTCATTTTTTAACATAATGATGTATGTTGTAGTTATCGCATTAGGGAGGACATTAATCTCAAGTTGACTTGTGAGGAGAAAATTGAAGTGATGTTGCGAATGGATGAGTCTGGGATTCATAACCTAAGAAACAAATAATCAGTCCCAAGTCTTCACCCTCCTGACTCCTTTCCCCAATCCAGCCCTCTTCATTCTCCTGTCCCCGCTCATTCAGTTATGTACAGAGCCACCTCTTCCAACTTCCCATTTCCTTAATCTGTATGACTTTTGATATCATTGACTCCATCTCCTCCTTTTAATCTTGCCTCAAATTTTGGTCTCATTTTTTCATCCATCCGTTCCTATAATGTTTTCTTAGGTGAAGATTTTGCTAGGTTTCTTCGTTTAAAGTGGATGGTTGTCAGGGGTTACCAGTTAGATCTTTTCTTGCCATCTCATTTTTCCCCCTCATTTTCTTATGAATCACCCTAAAACGCCTCACAGGATAGGAAGGGTCAATTAAGAATTTCAGGCAATCATTAAAAGACTTAACCTTCACAGTAAATGCCATCTGACTTGAAAATTCAACATGTTGTCTTCTTTTTGTTAGTTAGAATCCCTTGACCTTTACATCTTATGATCTAACTTCCTGGTACTTGATGCCTTCAGGATTTTGGTTTTTGATCTTTTTCAAAGTCCCTATAGTGTTTCATATCATTTTTATCACAAGATATGTAAGCGCAGTGACACTATAATTGCTACAGAAATATTAACATTATTTTAAACTTAAACATGTTTTTCATTCGTATACACATGCCTCATGTGTTATTTTTGTAATATGCAAACGATTTCACCATCTCATTTATGCACATCATCATTTATTTTACAGGGGATTTTTTCTCTAATGTCTTTACCCGTGCTCTTCAATTCATTTGCAAACCTTCACTTTCCTCCCCTCATTTCACCCTGAGATCAGCTCACAGCTGGGAAAATTTCATTGCAATGTTATCATCTAAAAGAAATCTCTACCACATAGTATTGTAGTACATGCATAGATAGAGATGGATAATGAAAATGATGAGACACTATTACTTTGATTTTCAGCAAAATGAGCATATTATATGTATACATAATAGAGCCATTTATTTCATGGATCTTATCATTTTTAATTAGGACCCATTGTATTTGTCCCCTTCATTTCAATACTTTTAATTTGGTGTACACCGAGATTTTTTCAATATTGGTTAAGCTTTTTTTAAAGAGTATGGGGTATTCATTTGTATGTTTTACATGTTTGTTTTGTCAAATTGATATAAGGAGTCATTCTTGAGCATTAGGTCTTTTGTTTTTCGATTACTGTCTCTTTCTGTTCAACAAGCATATTTTCAGGTAAAATTGATTATTTCTTTTGAAAAATCTTAAGTAGGTGAATGGTTACTGGTATGATATTTTGTAATATGAAAAGTCTAATAAAGTCTTCGCTTGAAAAGGATTAATCTGTGAAAACTGACATCGCAGTTGCTGTCAGTTATAATTAATAAGAAACAATTTGTCTTATAAAATGGAATAACAAAAGTATTTGTTGAATGGCTATATGATAGAGAGAAATGAAAACATAGCTTTGAAGTAAATTTTTACAATTTTTAGATGTCTTTATTTTAGAGCCAAAAGTCAATTTTATTCAATTCAATTTTTAAGGGACTGATTTTTCAATAGCGATACCATACTAATTCTTTATTCAACAGAAAAGGAGCTTTCACTAATTCAATTATTGATTAAATGTTTCCCAACTAAGATGGATTGCTTTTCCTCTTTTTATTTCATTTTTTTTACAGATCTCGTCTCTTTTGGGGGTAATTTCACCACTCTAGTCTCTTTTTTTTTTTTTTTAATTTAACACCATATTCATCCACTGAGTTAAATGCTCTATGTTTGCTTTGATAGGGGATACTGCTTTTGTGTGATATATAAATGCTTTTTTTTCTCAAATGTTTAATCTGCACCAATTTAGTAATTATGGTCTCGGATTCAAAATGAGCACTGACGTGACAGCTGGAACCTGTGTTTCAGTGTCGTCAAATTTGATGCATTCAGTGTGCCCCTTTTTGCAACAAGCTTTCCCTTTACCTGCCAGGAAAAAATAGAAATTGGTGTTTTCATGTATTGTTTCGTCGTCTGAAATATCAAGAAATATGTTTTAAAAATATAGAGCATTCAACCCTGGGTATGTCGGTCTAAAGTTGGAATTTCCCAAGTGTGCCATGACTGTGTCATTTTCATGTTATAGCTGTTGACTGTCTGAAGGGTTACATCTGCTAAACTGCATTAATCAGATTTTCCTGTTGCTTTTTCAAACATTTTTCAATCAGTGTAATATAGTATAAAAAGTCATTTATCCATACAATTTCAGTATGATTGTTTTCTATTAACCTTTTTCTTTTTCATCACTTCTTTGTTCTAGTAACTGTTGTCGACTTTTTGTTTTGTTTTTATTTTTCAGTTTATTTTCATGTTTTGTCTTGTTTGGCTCTTGAAAGTATTTTCTTGCGTTTTATCTAATAGATGCAATGAGGAGCTTAAAAGTTTTTCTCTATACGAAAGCAGGGCTGAACAATTAATTCTAGAGAGAGGCCTCTTTAGATCATCAAAACATAGAAGTTTGAGACTCATCCATTAATAATAATGCAACAGCCAAGATTTGTAAATTTTGCGTTCATTAGCCTGATCATAACTTTTCACCTCACCCATGTGTCCATCGCCCTGTTCATTCCTGTGATTTTGACCAACTTACCCTTACGCTTGACCTCTACTCTGTGCCCCTATGGGTACACCCTGTGGTTGCTGTGTGTTTCAGAAGCCAGTGGAACTCCCAGTCCAATTTTAAGTGATCAGCCTGGCCCATTGAGTCGCAGCGTCAAGCTACGCGTTTCCCGCACATGTAATTTCTTTCTATCACAACCAAAACTTACATAGCCCTTTTTGTCACTCTGCTACTCTTTTAATTGGAACCATTTTATATGTGAGAAATGAGAAGAAAGAAAAAATACTCTTTGTTTGATGGTGGCTTTGGTTGTACCTTTTGTGATTTCTTTCTCCATGTTTCTTTTCTTTTTTAAATTTGTGCATCATTACTTTTATTTTAGATGGAAGTTAATCCTTCTCATTTGATGTTGTCATTTCTAGGGTTGTTTGGTGGAATGTTTCTTTATTAAGGGTTATGACAGCATTGTATTAAATAATGTCAAAGTTTTATTGCCACAAAAACTATTTAAATTTTTATTCCTTAATTGTAATGTAACAGAGGGCATTGCATTATATTTGGATTCTTGGCTTCTCTTTCTTTTTTGTGCGATGGAAATAACTTGTTCAAATAATTCAAAGCCAAATTTTTAGATGAATATTTCATGGCTCTAATGTTCCTTATATAAACACAATTTTATTCTGCAAAGAAAGTTAACATTTACACTTCACATAATCTGCAACCATAATAATTTATGCATCTTTCATTTTTGTCCTTTTCTTTCCAAACTACAGAGTAGATTTAGTCGCTTGAAGTGTCATGAGGATTTGATTTGTATTTGGCGTTTCTTTTTCTTTTTTTTTTCTCTCTCATTTCACTATTGAGCATATCACCTTTCTACTACTGTAGCTGCTCATAAATTCTCTCTTTTGAACTTAAATGCGCATTCTTGTTTCCTGCCTATTTCCTCCATGACAAAAAGGTACCAAGCATTAGAAATAGTAACTCATGCATTCTGAAAAATAATTGCTCCTAGCATTTTTTTTTTTATGTTGTTTTGTGACCCAACTGCATGTCGTATGACTTAATTTTACTTATCATGGCTTGTCTCATGAAGGTTACGACAGTTTTTTAAGTGCTTATAGTTGCATCTTCCTGTCAGAAAAATCCTCTGCTCATTAAATTTGACAGTAATAAGGAGGCTGTATGTGATTGTAATGGGTTGTTTTGTTGTTTTTGTTTTATTTTGTTGGAGCGTGTGATTCTTATTTACCCCACTTTACGTTCATTTTATTATTGATTTTGCAGAATGTTTGTTTATGCTACTTTGTTACACTGTATAGTTTTGTCTACTCATTGCCTTTGATTTAGATAAAAAGATTTTAGAATAAAGCAAATAGATTGATTGTTAGTACAAAAGCTACTGATCTTGAGAATAGTTTTACGGGATTTAGGCGGATATGGCTGCTTGCTTTTTGTCTTCTCCTTTTCCTCCTCCTTTCAAAAAGAAATGCTCCTGCTTTCTTTTTTTACCGTCTTGCAAATCCTTAGCCAGCAAAGTACAATGAGCTGCCCTGGGCAATTTCTTTTGGTCAGAGTGCCAGTTTATTGATGATGTGAATGGTCTCCACCACACTAACTCACTTTAACAGGAACAGATATCACGAAATAAGACATTTCTGAAATTTCTTTTCCTTGCTGTGTATCATTTAAATTACTTGGCTTAAATATGTATCCTAATCTTTTCGTGTTGATTTAAAAGATCTGATCAGTTAATAGAGCAAGATTTCATAATATTTACATTTAATGTGATCAGGAATTCAAAATTTTATTTGAAGGAGAATTCAACCAACTAAATTTCAGGTTTTTTATTCTTAGAGCTTAATATGTAGATTAAAGAAATAGTTTATTTACTCAAGAGCCAAAGTAAGTATATGCATGCTGGGGATGAAATATTTTGTTAAGATTTCCTACTAAATTAGGACTAATATAATATCTCAAAGGGAATTATTCTACCTACAAGATAATGAAAAAAATTGAAGATATGGCAAATAATAGAGTTGCAATTCGAGTTTCAAATCTTTCACCCAAGAATATAAAGTTGTAAAATGAGCAATTTGCTCCATCAGGCAGCAAATCAGAGCACACATCAAAGTAGTCAATCAGGTCGAGAGCACTTAGTTTGAGAAGAATGGATATGGCGCCATTTTGTCAACGCTCTATCTTCAGGCTTCGTTCATAAATCTAGGTCTAATTCTACTTTGCCAAGTTCCAAAATCATTTGTCAATAAATCCTGTCAACTCAAAACATCTTCCTTTCTCATCATGCCTTATCTTTCAATTGGGGAATGAGTAAGGTGTCAGGGCTTATGAAGGGCGGATCAGTATGACACGTGTGACTATCTACATATCAAAAAAATAAATGGAGCGAGATGGGTCAGTAAGATCTAGAAAAAGAAAATTACATGTACTGGATGGCTGTGAGAGACAATCCACCAGAAAAGTATTTAAATATCTGAATGGCACATACATGACTTGTCCAACCGCTGAATGATGCTATTGAAGAACGTCTTTCTTAAATCAGTCCATGGACTGTAAAGAAACGTCTTAAGGAACATGGAATAAAGCCGCGAAAGCATGCATGGCATCCATAACTGCAAGCTCTCACACACAGATGCTTGCTTAAATGTGTACTGAGCAACTGAGGTCCTCAACTCATTTTTTCTGATAATTCCATATTCATCATGAATAAGAAGGATGTTGCTATCAGAGAAAGAACAAAAGATTTATTCCAGAAGCAACAGCTGAATAATAAAATAAAAGGAGTAGATCTGTCATTGTGAGGGATGCAGTTATTAGCAGAAGGACATCGTCTTTCATGATGCCTGCATACATCAAAGTGAGTTTGATGTATCTTTTGTTCCATTCATCAAATATGAAGAACCGCTTGATAAACATGTCATTTTCCAAGAATACATTGTGGTTTTCTGCAGATGACGGCCTCCTCTATTGGAAAAACATTATCCGCAACCGAAAAACACCTTACAAAGCTGCAAAATCAGGAGAAAGTGAAAAATGGAATTTCTCTAAAAGAATGTTAAGTCATTACACGTACCATCTCTGTATTAATAATTGAGAAAGCAAAATGAATGTGTCATTTCCTCTTAAATAGTAGGACCCTAATGTTTGGATTTTTTGTTACACCCTGGAAGAACAGCAGACACAGCAATACTTTTTTGTTGATTTTTCCCCCAGTACGTCGATGCCTAAAGTGATTTATAAAGAGAGGTAGAACAATGCAAACATTCGTCATTGTGCAAAGAGCAATTTATACAAAGGAATGAAACTGTATTATCTGTGAACATTTTGAAACCTCGCATAAACAATGTGTTCTATCAATTCCTTTATTTAATTTAAAGATCTACATGCATGCTCAGAAATACTTAGAGCCTTCTTGTCTAAATCTAGATTAAAGATATTCGCTATAAACGTCTATTGATGACCTGTATGCACGGCTAGATGTTGTAATCGAGCCAGGTTTTTTATTTAGATCTAGATCAAGGATTTATTTTATAAACCTATTCATACGTTCTTCTAAGATCGATATAGATTTGGAAATCAAAGGATATTTTTTCCGGCTAGAATCAAAAGTACAATCAAACCTGTTCTAACAGCTTTGACACCCATCTGTTTTTCCTATGTATTTTTCCTGTGCATAGCGGCCATCTGTTCTATGTGGTCACAGTGAGCTATTGAATGCTGTGGAAGGACCATTCAACCTGATTATATGAGTCGCTTACACATACATCAGCCACATAAAGAAGTCTCCAATCACTTAAAATTGTTTTTGACAGAACAATCAATTACAAAATGTCACAAAACCAACATATTGATAAAATCTACAAAAGGCAAATAGCAAATTTGGTTTCTCAGAAAGAAACATGATGCCTTGTCCAACAAGGGTCAAGGAAAAAACTGTTTAATAATGGATTCCAGCCTCACAAGAGATGAATTTTTTTTCTTTAAGTTTTCTTTAAGGTTTTATCAATACTTTATACTTATGTGTTTTATTCTTAACAGGGAATGATTACTCGTTATATATTCATTTAACTTTAACAAAGTGTATACTTACTTTTGCCTTTGAGTACATAGAATTATTGAAAAGTAACATTTCGACTTCTTTGAATCATTTATTCCCATCATTCCTTCCATGACACCCCAAGCTGTTTTGCTTCCCAGTCTCGCTTTAAATGTTAACCTTATTGTTGTGCAGTTTAGATTCCGAACTTCATGTTGTCGTTTATTGTCACTGTATGGCTACATCATTTGTTGAAGCATTGTAACGTTTGATTATCTTAACATAAATCAGTGATTTCTTTTAGATTAAAAAAAAAGAACACAACATCAGGAGGCATAAAAATTGACTTATCCGTTCTCCAGCATGTTAAAAGTGCTTTATGTGAGCTTTTCTTTACCTTTTTTGTTATTTAAGTGTGATTTGTATATTAGAAGGGTTTTTTTTATTTATCAGCACTTAAAGGATAAAAAAGGTTTTGCAATTTAACTATTTATTGAAGACAATTGCCATCAAGAATTAAGAGTCATGTCTGATTAGAAAATTCCAATAAATACCAGGGTTATTTTTTCTGCTTGGCTTTCTTCCTCTTTTTTTTTTTGGGGGGGGGGGTGGGTGTGTTATTTTTGTTATCTA
>JAUEKT010288030.1:0-11453 GCA_031762655.1 Doris verrucosa | reverse complement strand
CTCTCTCTCTCTCTCTCTCTCTCTCTCTCTCTCTCTCTCTCTCTCTCTCTCTCTCTCTCTCTCTCTCTCCAGTCCCTTGTTGTAATGCTATTGATGGAGCTACAATTAAAAGACGCGTTCAAAATATGAAATGGGTCCTTGTACAATTTATAAAATAGAATAAGTGCAGATGCGTAAACCCATAAGAGTCTGTATGTTTATGCCAACAACGTTTCGCTACAATAGCGGACCTCGGCAACAACCACTGGTGGTAACTATTCAGCCCATGACTTTTCCATAAAGAAACCCATGCTGTTTTGCCCATACAAACACCTGTCTACCTTGTTGACAGTTACGTAGCGAGAGCCAAAAATAACTTGAGCCGTCTTCTGTCAATTCAAGTTAATGCTTTTTATCCAAATCTCCGCGACAACGCATAGAAAATTGCGACGACTGTAACTGAAAGAATTTCAATGATTGTGCATGGAGCAGCGCCGTTACATTGGAGTCGTATTGTGGGGCGATGTAAATCCGTTTTTAAGTGTGGAAAAAGAATAAATCCTGTTGTGAAAGCCAGTCATACTTTATAGACATTTCGCTTCGCTTAGTCTTTAGCACAGGACCTGCCAAAACAATCCTGCAAGGAAATGTACAAGGAAACAGAGGGAGAGGAAGAAAGAGAAAGAAATGGAAGAACAACATCACAGAGATGTGCAGGCATGGTGGATAAGTGGTTAGAGCGTCGGAGTGGTGACCGAGAGATACCGGGTTCAATTTCCAGTTGCTACCATCGTGTTTTTTCCTTGAGCAAGAAAATACCAGCGATTGCTCCACCCCACTCAGATATCGATGATTGTTAGCATGATGCGCCTCACTGGCCACTTTACTGTATACTCCAAAGGAAGTGGAGATGGACTTTGGAATGAAATGGTTTGCTGGGGGAAGAATGATGTACAGTCGGTGAGCCTGCATTCGTGTGGAGATACGGATTATCAATTCATCTTTATCCTTATATTTAACATAGCAGGGTGGACGTGACAGTTTGAGGAGGGCGGCAGAGAGAGATAAATGGCGAGAGCTGGTTGCCAGATAGAAGGAGGTGCTACGGTCATCCCGACCAAGGGGTAGGTGAACGTAAAGGTAAAATTATACCTTAATCTGTCAGTGCAATTGATGCATGGAGAACAGAATGACCCTAAAGCACACCAAGTGGGGGAGATCTGATCAATGACCCTGCCCATCCCCTACCTGGCTTCACAACTCGCAAAAGGAAACAACGGGTTACAACCAACCGCCTCAGAACAAGACATGCAAGGACAGCCAACACCATGCACAAATGGAAACTGAAAGCCTCACCAACGTGCCAACAGTGCAACAACGGATCGGAAACAACTGATCATATAGTCCTTCAATGCCCAGTGACAAGATTGGAGGGCTGTGCATGAAGCCAGTGACAATCTCATGGCGTGGATTGATAGACTGAAGGTGCAGCCATACGACACTACTACCATCCTCACATCATCTGGCTGGCTTTATTTCTTGTGTGTGTTCTTATGTGTCTCTGGAGGGCACTGTCCTGACGAAATGTCTTATACTCTTACCACAACTACAGTAGAATTCGGACTCAACAGACTCAGACTCAACAAACACCTGCCATTGAACTAACAAAGAAAAATCCCCGTTTTTTCTCTTTCATTGACTCTAGTAATTTATCACATGTCGTACGAAACATTTTTGGACCCAACCTCGGTTCCAATGAACCAGTCGGGTGAAGGCAATCTCACAAGGTTGCTTATTCCCTCTAAAAAATCAGGTTGAAATTCATAACACATCAGCAGACAAGAAATAGAAACAAAGAGAAGGGAAGGGGAAGGAGTGAGGCACTGGCAGCCAAGAATGGGTGCACTTGGTCACTACGTGGTCCATTCTTAGTTGTTTTTTTCTCTCTTCGGCTCTCTATAGGTTTATAACTTGCTCTCTGATTGGTCAACAAATCACAGTAGACCAATCTGATGGCTCTTTCACGGATCAAATGATTCTCAGTGAATCTTGCTTGAGTCCATTTTGATAGGTGTCAGGTTACGAGGTATGAAGTCTGGTAAAGCGGGAATGGTTCCATTTGGAGACAATAGCCTTTAGCACCCCTTTGCTTATAAAATGGTATCTACTGTGGTTAGCGTGGGTTCAATGTGTCATTGATGCTAGAGCAACTGTGTAATGGAATTTGACTGGTCTTGTAGACAGTGTGCGTAAAAGTAAAAATAATAGTACTAATTTAACTTTATTCGGTACATGTACTTCCCTTGTTGGGCTTGTGCCATTGGCTCCAACAAACTTTGCATCCAACAAACTTTTTAAAATGGCCCAGCTAGTTCGTTGAATCCCACTTCTACTGCACTACATTTCAATGAGTTTTCTATTGTAGGCTATAGTGTGTGTTCTCATGTGTCTGTGGAGATGACTGTTTGAATAAAAGCCTTACCACATTCATCACTTTTGCAAGGCTTTTCTCCTCTGTGCGTTCTCATATGATTATATAGGCCACTTTTCAGACGAAATGTCTTGCCACACTCATTGCATCCGAATGGCTTTTCTCCTGTGTGTGTTCTCATGTGATTATGTAAGCCACATCTTTCCCAAAATGTCTCACCACACTCATTACATCTGAATGGCTTTTCTCCTGTGTGTATTTTCATGTGATTATGGAGACCGGTGTTCTGACTAAATGCCTTATCACACACATTACATTTAAATGGCTTTTCCCCCGTATGTGTTCTCATATGTCTTTCGAGATCATAACTACGACCAAATGCCCTACCACACTCAATGCATTGACGTGGCTTTTCTCCTGTGTGTGTTCTCATGTGTCTACGGAGATAACTGTTACAAACAAATGTCTTATCACACTCTTTGCATTTGAACGGCTTTTCTCCTGTGTGTGTTCTCATGTGTCTACGGAGGTCGTTACCCCGACCAAAAGTCTTACCACACACACCACACTGGCACGGCCTTTCGCCTGTGTGTGTCCTCATGTGACTCTGGAGGTAACCTTTCTGACCAAAGTTCATATCACACTCATTACATTTGAACGGCTTTTCTCCCGTGTGCGTTGCCATGTGTCTGCTGAGGGTACCACTGCAGCCAAACATCTGGCCGCACTCATTACACTTGAACGGCTTGTCTCCAGTGTGTATTCTCAAGTGTCTGTGGAGGTCACCGTTTCGACCAAACGCCTTACCACACTCCCCACATTTGAATGGCTTTTCTCCACTGTGTGATTTCATGTGTCTATTGAGGTGGCTTCTCTGACGAAATTCCTTACAACATTCATTGCATTTGAATGGCTTTTCCCCTGTGTGGGTTCTCATGTGAATGCGTAGCTCACTATTGAAAACAAATGCCTTACCACACTCACGACATTCAAATGTCGTTTCTCTTGCGTGTCTTCTCATGTGTCTGTGGAGATCACTAGTGCTATTAAACATTCGACTGCAAACGTTGCACTCTAATTTAACTGGCTTTTCTCCTGTGTGTTTTCTCATGTGAGAATGGAGGTGACTATTCTGACTGAATGCCTTACCACACTGATTGCATGTGAACGGCTTTTCTCCCGTGTGTATTCTCCTGTGTATACGGAGGCCACTGCTCTGATTAAATTCCTTGTCACACTCATTACATTTGAATGGCTTTTCTTTTGTGTGTACTTTCATGTGGCTGTGGAAGTGACTACTGCTGCTAAATGTCTTACCACACTCATTGCACTTGAATGGCTTTTCTCCTGAGTGTCTTCTCATGTGAATATGCAAGCAATCACTTCTACCAAACGTCTTGCCACACTCATCGCATTTGAATGGCTTTTCTCCTGTATGTGTTCTCATATGAGTATGGAGGTTACTGTTCTGAACAAAAGTCTTACAACACACATTACACTTGTATGGCTTTTCTCCCGTATGTCTTCTCATGTGTTTACGGAGGTCACTACTACTACAAAATGCCTCACCACATTCACCACATTTGAACGGCTTTTCTCCTGTGTGTGTTCTCATGTGTCGACAGAGGTCGCAGCTCTGACCAAACGCCCTACCGCACTCACCGCATTTGAATGGCTTTCCTCTCGTATGTATTCTCATGTGAATGTACATTTTGCCGAGCTGATCAAACGTCTTACCACATTCATTACATTTGAATGCTTTTTCTCCTGTGCGTCTTTGCGGATGTACACAGAAGACACGATTCCGACCAAGCTTTTTATCAAACTGACTGGATATGCAGATTTTTCCGTTTCCCTGGAGATGATTGGATTGACCGAATTCCCCACTGCGGCCTTCGCATATCCCTGGCTGGCCCATGCGCTCTCCTCCATCCAAACTACCCACGTTAGACAATCCCTTACATTTACTACACCTGAACGCGTCTCCCTCGGCACTTCCTTTCACTTTTGTCACAACACTACTCGGATTAGCTTCTTCAAGGCTAACCATTTCACCACAGTCACAACACTCCATGCATCCTCCGTCATTCTGGTGGCTTGCATTGCTATATAAAGGGTTTGGCTGGTGATTTAAATCATGAAAAAGAACACTTTGACCGGCATTCCCATCACGCCCTTCCACATTAATAAACGACTCTTCTGTCAAGCTCAACAAGAACCTTTTATCCGGGTCATATTCCACTAAGCCACTGATTGCCTTGTCTTCATCACTATCATCACATTCTTCATCACTAAAACAACTGACAGCTTTTGAAAGCCCACAGTCTTCCTCTCTACAACAATTCAAATGTTCAACCTGACACTTTACCGCAGTAGACTTGTTGGCGTTGCCTTTCCGTTTCCGCTTTTGCTTGTGCATTCCTTCCAAGTGTCTTCCCAGTTGCTGGTTCGAAGCAAAGGCCAACGTACACAGATGGCACACATGTACATCTGGCGGTTGACTGTGTCTTTTCCCTGCAAGTTAATATCAGATGGAAGTTTATATTGTGTAAAGTAAAGAGGGAAAATTAAAAAGGAAAATACATATATTACAATTAGCAGGCTAATAACGCAAAGATTTTTCTTATCTGAATATTTTATTTGCCGATAGTGGACTTTGCAGCATTAATGACAACAGTGAGGTCTGTTTTTCTGAAATAACTAAATTTGAGAAATTTAATATACAGGAATTTGGATGTAGATTACTTAAGAGAAAAGATGGAAAACTTAACATTAACAGCAGCAGATTTAAGTATTGATTAAATTCACTGATGGCAATACAATACAAATGTAGCATCTTCATAATGCTTTCAATACTATACAGTGGACACATATATATACCGGTACATAACATAATGCTTTGAATATTTTCAGACGAAATGTCATCGCCGTGGTCTGAAGACTATCATTACTCTTGAATCTAGATAGCTGCTTGTCTGCCCAGCAATGTGGTAGAATTTAAATGTTTACTTAACAACACGCACTTGTTATTAAATCATCAAATAATCCAGGAAATATATTTTGTGAATAGGGTGTGTGTAGGCCCGTGTGCAGTTTGTAAGTCAGATGGTGACTGTCTGTGTGCAGAGTTTATAGTATATAGTTCACACAAATAGCAGGAGGCCTGGTGGCTGAGTGGTTAGG
Organism: Doris verrucosa; assembly: GCA_031762655.1. Taxonomy (NCBI): domain Eukaryota; kingdom Metazoa; phylum Mollusca; class Gastropoda; order Nudibranchia; family Dorididae; genus Doris; species Doris verrucosa. The sequence continues at coordinate 5,860 of JAUEKT010288030.1, read as the reverse complement.
GCGTCAGACTGCCGACCGAGAGGTATGGGGTTTGAATCCCATACGCGACCACCATGTAATGTCCTTGAGCAAGAAAATTTGCTCCAATCGCTTCTCTCGGCTCAGGTGTAAATGAGTACTAGCAAGGGCTAGGGAGTAAAACCTGCGATAGACTAGCCTCATGTCCAGGGGATGATCTTGCATCATCTGTTTCGCTTAACGCTACAGAAACCGGGATAAGCTCCGGCTCTTTGGATTTGTCAAGGCCTAGAAAAAAAAGCAAAAAAAAAGCAAACCACAAATAGCGCCTTCAGTAGAATCTCTACAGCAGTCAAATTGGTACATACGGGGTACTACTGTTGTACACATGCACAGGTTCTTGCCGTTTCAATTTATAATCCAATTAATCTGTTAACTGCTATTTCAATCAAGATTCCAGTTACAATAATAGATTGAACGTCCTTGCAGGTAATTAAAGACAATAATTAGCATTGGTTTGTGTCTGGCTGCTGCTTAGACTACCGTTTATAATACAGTAAAACTCGGAAAGAACGAGGTCGTCGGGACTGACAGGTTATGCTCGTTGGATCCGAGGGGAGCTGTGATAAAGGGAATAAAATGGGCATTAAAATGTACCTCGTTGAATGCAAGGTCTTGTTCGATCCGAGCTCGTTCAATCCGATTTTTACTGTATATCTATTAGAGGAGCAGACAAGCAGAAATAGAAAAAGGCCTATCGGGAAGAAGACAAAACAAAACAAGAAATTTTCGGGCGGCCCATCCTTCTTCACCCACAAAGAAACAATAATAATAATAATATAACCAATAAACATAATAAAGTAGGCTAACCTGCACCTCCATCATCCCATCAGTGCTGGTTTATGAGTTGTATGCTAACACGTTGTTAGCCTACTTTGATTTGTTTATTGTTTATATAATTGTTTCTTTGTGGGTGAAGAAGGGTGGGCCTAATGAAAATTTCTTGTTTTGTTTTGTCTTCTTCCATATAGGCCTTTATCTATTTCTGTTTATCTATCTGGTCCTCTATTTTATATTGCAGGCCTTTGTAAATACATGTATTTTGTAACTTTAATTGTCATGTATATCAATGACTGCCTGCCACAAATTGAAAAGATCTAGTCTTACCATTGACACCCGTGGTCTGACCACCATCATCATGTTCTTCCGTGTATCCAGACTCAGTCAGCCGTGGCTGTGTTTTATACTGCTGCAGTGTAAGGCCGAACTCCTTGGCATGACTGTCTCCATACCAGTCCTGTTAGATGTCACAAAGACAACGGAATGTATTAAAATAAAAAGCGTTGAATTTTTTGTGTTTTTTTTTTGTCACCAAGGTTTGTCTGTTTATCAACTGACTTTAATTTAATGGTCTTCCTTCAAAAGAGACATCACAATAAAGATGGAGTTATAGTCTGTATTCCCTCGCGACTGCAGGCTCACCGACTGTACATCATTTATTCCCCAGCAGGCCATTTCATTCCAAGGTCCATCTCACCTCCCTGGAGAGCATACAGTTGAGCAGCCTGTGAGGCACATCATACTAGCAATCTGACAAGATCTTTCACTGCCTTTAGCCAGGTACTAATCGACACCTGAGTGGGGTGAGGCAATTGGAGTAAATTTTCTTGCTCAAGGAAAAAACACGATGGTCGCGGCAGGAATTCGAACCCGGTACCTCCCGGTCACATGTCTGACGCTCTAACCACTGAGCCATCGTGCCCCCAATGTATTGAAATAAAAAGCATTGAATTTTTTGGTTTTCCACCAAGGTTTGTATGTTTATCAACTGACTTTAAAATGGTCTCCCTTCAAAAGAGACATCACAATGTACTGAAATTATAAAGAGCATTGAATTTATAGTTGTTTCACCAAGGTTTGTGCATATATATCAACTCACTTTAAAATTCATCATAAATGATGACATCAGGGTTTACCAAATAAGAAGTTGGTATTATTGTTCAGCCAAATTAAGATAAAGAAAAAAATAACACCTATGCAACTCTTTTCATTTGTGCGAATTCCAAATTATCCTAAAAGACTGCTAATTTATCAATATATATCAGTATCCTCATTGACTTTTTCCACTTCATCAAGGTTCCTCCTGTGACCCATCCCTCAATCCTGTTCCTTGTGAATACCACTAACATGTATCGAGGGTTGTAATGCAAACTATGGTAATTGAGTCTTTGACAAAATTGCGATAATTGGTTGATGGACAGGCTAGTACCTATGCGTACAAAGTAAACAAAGCAGCCGAGAATTGAAGACATATCGTTGCAATGGAACAAATAAATTTGGTTTTAGATTATCTTTCATTACAGCAATGATGCCTTCAATTAGCTGACTGCTGAGCTGAGTTCCTTAGCTCGCCCGCTCCGGCTAGTACCTATAACTGTGTTATTACAAAACCTCGTAATCATTAAGTCAAATTGATAATTACAAATTTGTCACAATTTAAAATACAGTAAAACTCGAATAGAACAAGGCCGTTGGGACTGACAGGTCATTCTTGTTGGATCCGAGGGGAGCTGTGATAAAGGGATGCAACTCATGAGTAATAATAATAATCATGTATTGGCTATTTCATGCCATGTTATTTTCGCGACATATCTGTGCTTTACTCTTTACTCCTTTCACAACTTCCTCAATTATTTTAAGCTTTGCATGCACTTTAATTAACAGCAGGGCTCTGTACAGTGCCTAGTGTTAACACAGCAGGTCCCTGTGCCTAGCCAACAGCAAGGGGAAAAGTGATTCTACCAGTCATGTTTGTGCTCGTTCAAACCGAGGTTGTCTACTTTGGTGCTCGTTGGATCCGATTTATTTTGACAATATTTTATAAGGAATGAAACGGGGATTAAAATGTACCTTGTTGAATGCAAGTGTCATTCGATCCGAGCCCGTTCAATCTGAGTTAAAACTGTACACTACCAGTAAAAACATACATAGTCATTTCTCACCTCATCAAGCTCATTGGAGTGCGCTGTCCCTTCATCGCTGTAGCTTGTACTTTGCTTTGCCCGCCTTGGAATGTGCTCATCTGAATGTTCTGTCTTTATGTCCCGATGACCTTCTTCTTTTGCTGAATGCCCGAGAAAATTTTCACACGAAGATTCTGTCTCTATATCCAGTTGGCTTCCCTTACTCTCTAACTGTTTTGAAAACATTTTATCTGAAAATTTTGGTTTTACATCCATGTGGTCTTGTTCTCCTTCTAATTGTCCTACATCAAATCCACCTGAAAATTCTTCCTTTACATCTAGATGATTTCCTCCTTTTTCTCTATGCCCTCGGAGAAATTCATCAGAGCATTCCGTCTTTATGACCAAATAGCTTTCTTCTCTCTCTGACTGATTTTGAACAGATTCATGCAACCTTTCTGCTTTACCATCCAAATGGTTTCCTCTCTCCAACTCCAACAGCCTTGAAGATATTCTTTTCCTGAAGACTGATTTCATATGATCTACAGAACAATTCTCTAACTCTAAAGGGCCAGCTTTGTCTGATTCTAAATGACTAACAAACATCTGATGAGAGTCCATTCCCTCCATTTTGGCCGGCTGAATCATTCCATCTGGAATCTCCTCTAGATTTTCACTAATGCCCACTTGAGAGGTTGGATGGCATAGAAACTCACGAGTATTCTCCATAGCTGTGTTCTTGACACACAACACAGGAACAGGTGAGGATTGAAGTTGAAGTGATGACACACTTGGGACACTGGCTCCTCTTGCCGACACCTCAGGGATTGATGAGGAGAGTCTAGAAGGATCCTCCCGATAACACAAGTCCATGTTTGACGAAGGTAACTCAAGATCAGTACTTGACTTAACTTCATCTAAAATACCATCCTTGTGATGGTCACCAGTAAGTCTATGGGAAGGCTGCAAATTGTCCATACTGGGTTCTCTACAAAAAGATTTTAAATCAGAACAGGTACTCAGCAATGTTCATCAGATAAATGGTGAAAAAGATGTAATACCGCTTACAATGGACTAGGAATACCATCTGTGTAACTGTGAAAGAGAAAAAATAAATGATCTATCATTAGTACCGTACGCATATTATTTAATAGAGGCCGAAAAGCATTGAAGTCAGGAAGTCCATCAAATAAATCTGCCACTTAAAAATGCACATAACTTTAAGGACACATTCTCTAGGCACGATGGCTGAGTGGTTAAGGCGACGGACTGCTGACCGAGAGGTAAAGGTTTTGAATCCCATCCACAACCATCGTGTACCTTCCTTGAACAAGAAAATTTACTCCATTTGCTTCACTCAACTCAGGTGTAAATAAGTATCAGCAAGGGCTGGGGAGTAAAGCCTGTGATAGACTAGCGTCCTGTCCAGGGATGATCTTGTATCATCTGTTCCGTTTAAAGCTACAGAAACAGGTATAAGCTCCGGCTCTTTGGGCCTGTCAAGGCCTAGAAGTAGTAGAAGGAACTTTACTTTTTTTACTCTTAGGGGTGGTGTGGGAGGGGGGCCCTGGGAGTGATATAGCTTTCGGAACATGGAACTCAAGTTGTCATGTACTTTGTGTTGAAAAAAATAAGAATACTTTGCGTAAGAAAAATTAAAGATTATATTATTATGTACATTTATGTTAAGAATTTCACACCAACGATCTTCTGTAACAAGGAAAACATGTAGCAAATTCGGTTGACTTTCATCCACAGACAATGTAGAGAAATCCTCATTTCACTGTACCGTACTTCCTTCTCTGACAGATTTTTAAAAAATCAAAATGTTACTACTAAAAAACATTGATTTCGTTTCAGATTCGCCAAGCTGCTCACTCAGAACAACCGAATCGCATGAAGTGAAACTGTTTGAAAATTTTATGACCAAGCCCATCTCTTATTATATTTGTCATTTGTTGTATGTAATTTTATAACAAGTTTTGGTTATGTCCTAGGTTTCAATATATATGGCGGCTGGCGATGGAAGTTCGGGTCTCGGTATCGGACGGACACTGAATACTACCTTACTAGATCTAGATTTACACTAATTTACACGGAGGCACGGTGGTTAAGTGGTTAGAGCACCAGACTGCTGACCAAAAGGTACCGGGTTCGAATCCCTGCCGCGATCACCGTGTATTTTCCTTGAGAAAGAAAATAACTCCAATTGCTTTTCACCTCACTCAGGTGTTATGAGTACCTGGCCGTTAAAGACAGCGCTGTCTTTGTCTACAAAATTGTATCGCGCCTAACACGACAGGCTGCAAGTCTCGTCCTCTATGTTCTGTGTGTTGCTGTTGGCTGGGGGGAGTAAAATGTGATTGTAAAGCGCCTATAGGTCAGGGTTATACTGGCAATAGGCGCTATATAAATGGTCACTTTTACACACTTTTCTTGTCTTTTTTTACTGGCCAAGCCGATACTGGCTGGCAATCGTAATCATGAATGACTAAAATCGACCGAAGACTACGTGTAGCTCTCTAGATCTGCAGGATTTTCTGACCTTTATCACGGGCGATTACTGGGTGGCGATGGCAGTCGTAAATGCCTGAAATGTATTGTTGTGTGCCTTGCGTGGCCAAAACAAATTTGGGCATGTATGTGGGGAATAGGGCAGCCTCCGCCGAGGTGCCCCGATGTGGTGTTTCAAGCCCTCCACGCGCTTCCCCACGCACTTTCAATGGCTTAAATTTTTTTCTCTCGATAAAATCAGTTTGTTCGGAACAGAGTGACACACACACGCACAATATGAGCAAAACTTATAATAAATCGACTTACAGTAGGTCAGTAAGCAAGTCGTTTTAAACGTTGGAGATCTACAGAGAAAGAGAGAGAGAGAGAGAGAGAGAGAGAGCGAGAGAGAGAGCGAGAGCGAGAGAGAGAGGGAGAGAGAGAGA
>JAUEKT010287919.1:0-11455 GCA_031762655.1 Doris verrucosa | reverse complement strand
CTCTCAGGACATCTAATTTTTTACCCTCTCAAAGCATTCAATTTTCCCGGGACCCTGCTGGGGGCCTTTAGCGGCCCCCAGACCCCTGGCAATATTCCTTACTTTGTAAACTTTGGTGTTAAAAGAACTGAGAATAAAGTGGGGGAGTTTTTCTTTCTGTCGGGGGGTTTTTTTCGCCTGAAGTCGCATTGACTCTATATTTGTTTTGGGTTTTTTTGTGCGCGATCACGTGCGATTTTACTGCGAAGAGTCTTAGATTACTGTCAAAATTTACTGACATTACTGTGAGCTATGAAAATGGATTGGCAGGTCTGGGCTAGTATTAGTTGTCTGTCTGTTTCATCTCGTGTTCTTTATTCCTTCTTTTCATTCTCAGTTTTACTATGAAAAAGGCTTTCCTGACACAGATATTCAACGATTTATAAATGAAGATGGACAATTGAAAAATTCAGAGTTATTCAGTCATGTGAAGCAGGGAACTAGATGCCAGCGTTGGTTCTTTTGCCTCTTTCCATGCCTTGCTTGTCTCCGAAGGTAAGGAAGTCATATCAAGATTTTTGGCTTTGAAAATGTATCAATGTGTGCTTTCACTAGATATGTGCTTTTTAAAGGACTTTTCGTAGCTGATGTAATAAAAAAAAAAGTAATCTTTTCACCTTATCTAACTGGCTATTTTCTGTAGGCTGCTGTAATTAAAGAAAAATAATCTTTTCACCATACCTAACTGGCTTTGACTGAATGTAAACAGCTGCTAAACGTTAACAACCCTAATCAAACTTTACCTTTTTCAAAAGCAGTTTCGCCATTTCTAACCTATTGTATTCTCCCACCTGAATGTTATCTTCCCAATATACCCTCATGTGTGCTAATGTGCTTATTTACAGTATTGATATTAAAGCATTGGGTTTATTCTTTGAGATGATATTTGTTTGCTATTGTGTAGAATTCTGCAAGTTCTATTTATGTATATGTGCTTAAGTAGCATTAACACTCATTTAGGCAATTGAGCGATGACTCAAAGAAGTTTGCTTATTTTTGGCGTTTTTTGTCTTTGCTTAGTGTCATCATTCCATAGAAGGGCATGAAATTTGTTATTTACATTTGGCACGGTGGTCTCCACCTAATAACCAGCTTCACAGTTAGTTGACTAAGAAAACAAGCTATTAGCTGTCATGATTTATGAGACAATCTTATGAAGAAGACAACATACATAAGCATACACTACTGCAAAACTGTTGTTTATGTGAAAATTTAAAGACATTTAGCTTAAAAATATATGGTTTTCTCAATCAAAATGGCGTGTTTCAAAAACAAGACAAAACAAAGTACAAGGAGCAATCCTCTTTCTCATACTAATCCAATAATGGCAATATCATACACTCACAAGCATTAAAGGGTGATTAGTCTTGAGTCCCTTACAGCCACCAATCTACCCATGCTTGTGAAATCAGCGTTCTTCCTTAGCTCGTTTACTTGTGGCGATACCTCTTCCCTCATGGCCACGAAAGTGTGCAGAGTTTCTCTCAATGCTTGATCCGTTTATTACATCCTTTAGACTTGTATTCTTGTATACACAATGTCTTTTGCTAAAGTGTTTTCTCTTTTTTTTTAATGAAATTTTGGATGAAAAAGACAGTGTTATTGAAAGCAAATTTTGAGTCTGAGGGCAGATTTTACGAGCATATTTTAAAGAGAAAATCAACTATTATTTCCAGAAAAGAGCAGCTGATAATGCAAAGTGAGTTATCACTTGGTGGGCTATTAGGTGCAGTCCACTGTATATGACTTTTGATTTCAGTAAAATCTTCTGCAATGTCCACAGCATCATTTTGTTATCTTTTTTTTTATGATAGTCTTGATTTCTTCTGCAATGGTCATCATCTTACTTAAGTTGTGACCTTTCCACCTTAATTCAAATTAGAGTACCTGGATTAAGTTAAGACTTAGTTCCTTTTTACTTTTTTTTTTAAATTGTCCAACAAGTATGCATTTGGCATTTAAGATTTTTTTTTCAATTATATATTTACTTTTCAGGGGAAACACTCGATTGTAGACTTTTCTTTTCTTTTTTTACTTTGTCACAACGGTAAATAAATCATTTATAATTTCTGTGTGGTGTAAATAATATATGCGTTAATTTGAAAATACTGAAAATTACTAACCCTTTCTGTGAAAAATAGGTGTTAGTTTCTTTGACAAAGTTTCTTTTGATTCAAAGGCGAAAATACTTTATATAAAAATTCCTCTGAATATTTGTGGATTTTAAAATATCTTATGTGGTGAGATAGATAGTCATAGATCTTTCTTTTGAATATTTGTCCCATGTTGAGGATTTTGTTGTCACATTTGTATCATTATAACAATTGCAGGCGGTATTATTGTCCATATGTGAGTGTGTGTTTACGCTGTTCACAAGCCACTGTCTTGGAGATTAACAATGTAAAGATTGAAGTGATTTTATTCACAGCCTCGCCAAATCTTTTTTGATCTTTGTTTGCTGTGCTCTCTCTGAATTTGAAATGTGTGAGAATCTCATGAATCAAAGCACTTTGCAATTTTATGATGACAGAATAATAAAGTTTGAAAATAAGGGAAAATATTAACCTGTGAGAAAAAATCAAGTCTATGAAAATATTTTACGTTGTCAAATATTATTCTAGAAAAGAACAGCAAAGGTGAGAAATATCATTCAAGAAAATTGTCTCAAAATATGGGTAATTTTTATCTCTAATCTTTAGGATATTGTGTAATTTGGTGATGGATTGAAAATACACAGTAAAGAGAAAGGCTTTTTTTATCTTCCTTATATGTGTCAAGAATATAATTAAAAAACGCAATGAAAATATTATTTTTTTGTGTTAGAAATTAAATGCATCATAAGACAAATTAAATAATTCCAGAATTTCTGAGTCTCATGCATTACTTGATTACAAATATTTGTTGATGAACAGAAATTAACAGTTTCTGTAGAGGATAGCCAGATTTAAGTAGTTCTCTAGTTTGCTTTTGTTTTGTACTGGATTTAGTTACACAAAAGAAAATAGCAATAAGAGAAGCTGAAGCAAAAACAAACACATTGCTTTTCCTGTCAAGTTTGTCAGAAATTTTCTGACATCCTTGACAATTTCTGACTTTTTTTTCCTTAGAAATGTCATGGTCTGTTTCTTTTGATTGGCTTGCGTCTCACTGTTGATGGCTCTTTGTTTCTCTGCATCAGATAGTTCAGGTCAAATAACTAGATGATGATGATGGGTGACTGAGGTTTATTTACAGATTATTTTTACGCATTCCTTTTAAAATATGTCTGATTTTATAACCATTTCAGTGTCTGTTTGTTTTCACAAATTAATCCTCAATTTTCACATTTCCTAACATGACCCAATATGACTTTCACTTTGGGTTGTTTTTCTATCATAAATGGACAGGATATTAGGACCTTTCTAATCAATGTTCAGTTATTTTTAGAATATATACAACATGATAACAGATTGTCAATGATATGTTAATGCATAATCAACAAGATTTTAGGAAAGTTCCAACCTGCCTCTTATAAAATATACAAACATCAGCAATCTTAAAATAGTTTTTCTGGAGTGCAAGTGTTGCTGAGTACAGCTGAGGATCTGTTTGATTCAAATTTCTTTTCCCCCCATTGTTGCACTGTCATTTTATTCCCCAGCAATTTGTATGCACAGACCATCATGGTATCTTTTTTTATAGCTTCATCGCATAGGAGCTTATATATAGAAATATTCTCACACCGCATTCTTTTTTAAACCAATCGAGCTTGCCTTTGTCATCCTAGTGATTTCTCTTTGACATAGTTTTTATAAGAATTTTGAAACCAGCGTGAGGCAATAGATATAGTATCATACTTGAAGAACTATAAATGACTATTAAAACTTTGTCCTAGTAAACACCTTTGTTCTTTTGATATGTCATATTTATATAACACTGTAGGAAAATGGACCTTTACTATTGGGCAGGGTAGAAAACATCAAGTCAGATGGGCAAAGATAGATTGAGGGAGAGATACATAAAGAGAGATTAAGAGTGATACACAGAGGAATTGATAAACAGACGAATAAGTTTTCGTTTATCTACAGCAACGTAAGAGAAAGGAAACTTGGCCTCCTACAATATTCATTCAATACGGCTTGACAAAAGTTGACATGGGGGGGGGGGGGACCCTTACAAAGTTGATATCAACCATGATGCTCTAAAAGGCTGGCAAAAGAAAAGTCAAATGAAGAAAAATTATTATTGAGATCTGGACCACCTTTCCTTGGACTGAAATTTTAACTAATTATAAACAGAGTTTAAATGGACCATTCGGATTTGGCCTAAAAAACTTAACAGTTATCTCCCCATAGCACAGCTGCTACTAGAAGCTAGATGAGAACTAAATTATGAGTGAAAATGGCACAAGGATGAAAGTGAAAGCAAATCGAAAGTGGAAGATTTGAATGAGAATGATGACGAAGATGCAGAAGGGTTTGAGACCATGCGAATCAAAGTCTAGATTTATCTGTCTGCTTGTCTATATCATCTATTTTTTTATCATGCATGGCGTGTCAATGGGGTGGATTCCACCTAAATAATACAGAGGTGGGGGTTCTGTATTATTTAAAATTAGGTGGAAATATTTGGAGCCCCCACCTCTGTATATATTATTATATTATTCATTTATTTACGTGGAAAGATTTCTTTACTTTCATTTCATCCACCTACGATATTTTCGATGGGTGGAAAGATTCCATCCACCTGTATTTTGTATACTATGTAAATGTATGTATTACTATGGGTGGAAAGATTTGCCTGCAACTTTCTACGGGTGGAAGGATTTTATCCACCTGTACTTTATACTGTTACATGTACTATAGGTGGAAAGATTCTAATTTCTATCCACCTATACTTTTCATGGGTGAACAGATTCTTGGCCTATCCACCTATACTTTCTAGGGGTGGAAAGATCCTATCCTATCCACTTATACACTTTCCAACTATTTGTGGAAAGATTCTATCCATCCATGCCTTCTGTGAATGGGTGGAAAGATCGCATCCCCCTATAGGCCTACATGATCTACTTTCTATGGGTAGAAAAATCATATTTTGTATCCACCTATACTTTCTATGAGTGGAAATAATGCATCCCCCTATACTTTCTTTCTATGGGTGGAAAGATTGTATCCACCTATACTTTGTATCCACCTGTACTTTCTATACTATCCTACGCGTATTATTACTATTGGACTGATTCTTTTATACATGTACTATGTACTAGAAATAGAGAGGTGTTATCCACCTATAATTTTTATTCTATGATACTAGAGCTGTACGTTAAAAGGTATTACTGTTATCCACCTTATTACATGGTGTCTTCTATGCTACGGGTAGAAAGATAATAATCCACTTGTATTGCAGACCTGGAACTAGATCGTGTTCACCAACACCAGTGGCTAGCACTCTCAGTCTCACTCTCTTCGTAGACTTTGGAATTGGAGTCACTGGTGAAAGATCTATACATGTATATATCTAGGATTAGAATCAAAATCTACCTGTTAATAAAAATTCTACTGGCCAACTACTGAACCCAGTTAAATGGCTAGTGTAGCCACAACTTTCTAGATCTAGATCTGTCGATATCGATAATTGGTGACTTACTCTATTCTACTGCTGCCTCTGGCCTACCATGGCTTACAGTAAACTACTTACAAACAAACAAAACAAAAATTCATACACACATAATGTAATAGTAATAGTAATAGAAAATTCGACCCTCGTCACCAAATGTTGTATATTTTGTGATCTACTGAACACGTAACATGTAGCATGCAGAACAGGGACCGAGTGACTTCGACGACCAGTGTTTCAAGGAGTTATTTTATTGAAAACTGCCCGGACACTGACAAGTGTTACACTTTATCATGAGAGTGGTCTGTGGGCAGTACAAACACATAACACAAACGTTGAAATATTGAAAATGTCTATGCTAAGGCTTGTTTTGTTTTGTTTTTTTCCTGAGACATGACGAGCCAAGCCAAGTGAATGGTGAACCGCTCGGAAATTAATTTAAGAACACATGACACACATGTGTTTGTGCATGCGCACTGTGGGCAGAAACCATCCACCCAAATAATATAGCGAGGGGGTTTGTATTATTGGGGTGGAATCCACCCCAATAATCACTTCCTAATATAATTTTGCTCTAGACCAGCAATTAGGCCCTACAGTTGTTGTTTTTTTGCATCAGCCGTATTGCGAGGTGAAACTCGTTTTGGTTTACCAATAGTGGCGTACCAAAGACATAGAAGGGAAAAAAGGGCCTTCTGTCTCATTTAGGTTTAGCGCTATTTTTGGTTTACACGTGTTTGGTTCAAGTATGTACTAACGTAAGTGACATTTAAAGAAAAGCCACTTATGCCAGTAGGTGTTATTAATGACAATATGAGGTATTTGAATAGTCAGTATACTCTATTAATGTGGGTTAAAGCATGGGGCTCTGATCAACATACTGTATACTCGGATCAGTTTTCAATATATTGCGATTTGTGTGCAAGACTTGACGATCTGAACTTAAGGGATTCCATTTCAAGTTCTGATGGGTGAACATTACATATCTCACTAGTCACAATAGCACATCAGTAAGAGCCCAATATTGTAAAACACCGATAGAATATACAGACTTTTTGAATAACCCATGTAATAATCAAACTTAATAATAAGCAGGCTTGCTTTGCATGCTTCCAAGTTTGAGTCTAGCTACTTAGGGAAAATGGTTGATCCTCCCAACCCTAAATGCCTTTTTTGCACATCCTTGACAATTATAGGCACAACCCCTTCAGTAAAGGCAATAAAAAAAAAAAGACAAAAGACAAATAACAAACTTTGTGTTACATTTATAGAAAATATTTATTCAAAACCATGCGTGTTACATTTTTCCTCACATAAAACATCTGCAGACATCATCTCTTCATGTAATGTTGGTTTACAAAAGTATTCTATAAAATAAAGCAAAATTTAGGATTTGATCATTTGAAAGAAAACATTACATATGAGCTTTGAATGTCAGGAATTATATGTGTGAATATATGAAAAAAGAAATGCAGATGATAATGCACAGTATTATATATCATGAGCAATAACCATTGTGTATGTAAATTTACACTGAAAAAAAAAAGCAGAATTATTTGGAGCATGAGTTCTTTATCAAATATCTAAATAAGATGAATATGATAGTTTAAGTGTCCGTATAACAAACATGATCTGCATCAAGACTGGTATGAATCGCACTAACCTTTCTAATTTAAATTCAATATGGCCACACTTCAAACCTATTAAATTAAGGATCTCTTCCATAGCTTGAGAACAAACACAAATAGACTAGATCCATGCAAACAAGAGTGGCTATAGGCATGGATCTAGCCTATTTGTGTTTTGTTCAAACATCATATCATTGACTCTTAATTCAAATTCTTCGGCAATGGGTGAATTTACTGAAATCTTCAAATTTTCCGACTTCGGTTTAAGATAGGAGCTCTCACCAGTTCGACAGACCCGACAAAATTGATGGCTAAGTAAAGCAAGTTTGGTAGAAATGCATCTAGTATAGTTGTATTCACTTCAGAGAGCCCAGCACATAACAGCAAAATGAAAAATAAGTCTGTCTGCTGGCCCTTTCCACATCAAACAGTTTTAGCCTTGTCTCTTACTCTTAGTCTTATATTGGCATCAATTAATAAATCTAGATTCGCTACAACTACTAGCTTTTATTGAGACTGGGTGTGAAGGAAAGTGCAACTGAGCATACATCGCCTTAATCTCACCGTCCATGTAGATCTCTAGGTTGCATTAGATTGTGGTTAATCTACTAAAAGTCATGCGAATGAGGTAGAAATGACGCTTCATTGGATCGTGGGTGTAAACAAATACTTTTACTGTATCACTGTCATACTCACGTCCTCCGCTCTATACCTCCTCCCTGTCTCTCCGTCCATCTTCCTCTCAACCATACTGTGAGTATTTATTGTTCCGCATTGAATTGAATCGCTCTTCAGATCCTAACATTTGATTGACGATGCTTCACGACAATAACAAAGTGAAGATTTTTTTCATTTTCATCATTGTGATTTGATCGCATCAGCCTTGAATTAAGAGAATCAGCCTTGAAAAGCTTCAATTTATAAGTTCAAATCAAATGGAGTCAAGAAGGAAAATAAAATTTTGCCCTACTAATTATTTTAATTATGCGAAATCTGATAAGCCCTTGGGTATAATGACATATTTTGAAGAGCCAGGTATACAGTTGTAGTGCTCTTCAGTGACCCATTGGTTGAATCCATTGAATCATGTACTCTTCAGCATGCAAACGGTATAAACCGATCAGTGTTCACATTCTCTCAACAATCTGTATTTCTCAAATTCTTTTCTGGAATATATCAGAAGGTCTGTTTCAATAAATATTATTATTATTATTAATTATTATTATTATTATTATTATTATTATTATTATTATTATTATTATTTTATTATTTTATAGCGACAACTCATAACCTGTCAGTCTAAATAACTTCATGATATTGTGGAATGCCAAACATGATACCTTTTAATTTAACAACGGCAACTAATTTTTTATCATGAATAGAGACAGCAAAATGGAAGAGATGTAAAGGAGTTTATCTAGAAAGCAAGAACGTACAAGCATCATCTGCCAATTAGCCGAGTCTGCAATGATTGCCTTAATAAATTTTAATAGCTTACTTTAAACAATAACCTAAAAAGATACACACACACACACATACAAATACACAGACAAAAGCAAATAACAATAGATTAAGTTGATACATGGAATACCTACTAAGAGAATCGACTTACTACCAAAGCACGAGTGAAAGTTTCTAGACCTGGACAGATATGTGTAGGCAATCTTAGAGTCGCATTTCACTCATTGAGGTTTTGATAGGGGACCCTGAGCGGCTATCAAAGTGATGATGATTTATCTTGAACGCAGATTCACTCCTTCTGTGGCCTCACCCGTCTACTCACAACTAGTGTAAATAAAGCCAGCATTGTGCCAATTTTTGAAAAATCATATATAAATAACTAGAGTGGGTAAGAAAAGATATTTCTTTTGCGCATTTCGGCTAAATCATGTGACTTTATTTTCCAGTAAATTATTTACTCCAAAATAAAAAATGTCATGTAAGTTATCTTTTATACAAGTCATGTTTTAAAAAATCAACAACACACAGTGAATGCCTTGGCAAGATCTAAAAGACTGGTAATAAGTGAGTTAATAGTGGGTAATTACTTTCGTAGACATAATAATCACAAATTTATAATTTGACACCCTAGATTCGTAACAATTCTACCTAGGGAAAAAGAAGGAAAAACAGGTGATACCAGTCAGCTACAATATTAACACTTAAATACAAAGAGTTGAAATGCCTTCAAGTCCCTTAGAATCAAAGGTTAAAAAACTTTAGGATATCACTCGCCACCTGGAAATAATACTAGCGTAAATCAATCGTTCTCTATTTAGATTTACGAAAGTAGCAATTCCGGGCGGCTATCTTAACTTTCCAACAATGATTCATAATCAGGTTTCGTCTGAGCTGATAATAAAAATAAATTCAAATATCACAGAATCCAGGCATAAGTATCCTCACAGAAGGGTGTTATTGGACAAAGTGAAACTTTATAATACAAAAGAAAATGCATGGTGAAAACCGTTTTATGCATGATAGGTCAGTATGAAATAATGTACAGTAACAGGAAGATACAAATATACATTATACTTTGTAGATAATTTAAAGATTACATGAAGGATGAAAAAAGCAAGGAAAAAGCGTTGACAAATTGGGAGAAGGTATGGGAGAAAAGTAAGGAGAAATCAGCACCTGTCCCCATAGGAGGAAACTGATCAGAGAAATCAATAGTTCCTTGGCAAGCAAATTTTGAGCCAACCTAACATTTGTACAAGGCTCTTCTAATCAGTTAAAGTATTATAGATTTCAATAAATGAATTCATGAACAGAGCACAGCCGTGATAACATTAAAAAGAGCCTATTATAGATATACATTTATCCTTTCCCTTTCATAAAAATAGAAACAAATTAGTAATAGCTTTCACTCAGCGAATCAAGTTACACTTTTAAAGTACAAAAATGGTCTTGGTGTACAATCAAATAAAATGACAATAATATTTCCAAATAGCACATAGAACTTACTCAAGTCATAGTGGGCAAATGGTGCTGACAGTTGACAGAGATATGACCAGTGGTAAATATAATTCATAGTAGCATTCTCTGAATATCAAAAATGTGCAAAGGAACACAGTGCATCTCCAAATATCTACATACATACATATGTTTGGTTATATGGTATTTGTTATTGTTGCTTTCTTGAGACTTTTTTCTTTCGTTTTTTCCCCCATCTTTAAAAAAAAATCATATTAAACAAAACTACTAAAAAGGACTAATCTTTCATTATAAGAAATTGAATCATGATTGTATGTTTTTGTAGGTAATAATGAGTGACAAAGAGAACTCACATAGGACAGCAATACTATGATCTAGGCATATATTTAATACAGTAGATACATAATTCACTTGCAATCTATTGGAAATTTGCTGGTTGAAAAAATATTATATAAGATGGAAAGGCAGTAGTTATAACATCAGAATTATATGATATTTTAAATCCTCTCTTAAGTTCATTTTTATTTCTGGTGCAAGAAGACATCCTCCTTAGTCTTATACCGGTATCTAGATTCTCCGACGGCTATTAACACAACTGTAAGATCTCAGTCGACTCCTTCAAAGCCTTGTGTGTTTTCAATGGCAGTCACCAACTTATTGCGCAGTTCGTGATAAGTTTCGTACGATGGCAGGTCTAGTCGATTGAAACTGTAAAAAGTGAAGGAAAAAAACAAAAATGATCATGTTTATAATGGAATTAACGTGTGTTAGTTTAAAGATTTGCAAGCTTGAGTTTGTTTTACAGTGCAACACGTATTCGTCGAACTTGTTGGTGCAACAGAAAGTGTTCAACAAGTCCGTGTTTCGAGGAACATGTGAAAGTACTAGGGGGTAAGGGAAACAACCCTATTCGCGGCCATAAAATTTGCCCTTGATCGCAAATAACCGCAAATTCTTATTTAGCCGCAAAAAGCCGCAAATTTCTCCGTTTTTGGCTGAATGTTCTTATTCAAAACATTAAATAAATGCTTTGGGAGGGAGGGAGAGCGAGAGGGAGGGAGAGAGAGAGAAATGTAAAAGAGAAAAACTTCGTCTAGAATCTTTTTCTTAGTTTCGAGAGTCAGAACAGTCGATTTCCTTTTCTCTGCCATTTCTCTGCTATTGCTGTGCAAGCGATGTGTCGACTGAGACTAGACTGAGTTATTGAACACATCGACGCACACGAGACTACACATGTAGTGTGCCAGTACTGCCAG
>JAUEKT010287808.1:0-11458 GCA_031762655.1 Doris verrucosa | reverse complement strand
TCGGCTATAACAGGACTTTGTCTCTGGTCCCACCATCCCTGTTATATCAGGTTTCCACTGTACCTGAACAATCAACTTAATTTTCAAGTTTAGCACCAGCTCTTTTTTCTCTCTCTTCTTTTACACTTAAGAACAGGTCACGTCATATATGTATGAAGTTAATGTTTAAAATAGGAAAATTTAAAGCTGTACAAATTATACTTCCCAAACCCAAACCCCCTTCTCGTCTCTAAATGTGAGCAATGGATGAACACTACATGACATATTTCTACTATGATCAGAAACAAAGATAAAATGATCAAATACAGGAGACCAAAATATACACAGATATACCATAGAGATAGGTACGAGTCCCAGAAAAAGAATCCTGAGGATTCTGAGTGCTTGCAAATAAATAGGTATAGTCTTACATAATGGTTGATTTGTTCTTTAACTTATTTTGCTGATCTCTCAGTTATTTAGCTGAGTTTTCTTTCAGAACTGTTTCTTGCCAATTGAAATGAAATCCTGAATTCAGGAATAATCCTGAGAATGCCCATCTCTGTTTACCCTATTAACAGTTATTTCTGAAAATAGATTAAGTGGAAACAGAAATCTTTCCCCTTAAAAATCACTAGGATTTTAGGGCGGATAAAATAATATAATTAATGTTATCTAAGCCCATTCCCAATTTGAACCATCATATCTTTAGAAAAGTACACTAAAGATTGTTCAAATTCACTATTGTTTAGTTAAGCTCTTTCCTCTACTTTTCCCATTCCTATTCCTCTATTTATAGACTAATAATGAGGCTGGGGGGGATTAGACGATAAGTAAATGTAAGGCAAAATAATTGAATAGCCCTGCAAGAACAAAGACGAGAAAGAGGCAAGAGTATAACTAGTTCAGTAAGAAGATTGCTTGCTCTTTGAGCCGATGCAGAGATTGGGGGTTCGATCCCCTTGTGCATTAAGATTTGTTCAGTCTATTCTTATGCATCTCTCTTGTCTTTGTCCTTACAGGGACTATTCAATTGCTTTATCTAATATTTACTTATTCCTATTTAATTTATAAACATGATAGAAAAAAAGGACAAACTTCAATGGAAACTTTACGAACAGTTTAAATAAATTTAGAAATGGTCTACATTTGATGTACATCTGATGTAATGTTTTTATCATTTTGTGAGACAATCATCGCACCATAGTTAAATAAAATATACAACGGATATGTATTACATAAGGCAAGAAATGAGCCTTGGTGGTGACCGAATTTTTCTTCCACGTGTCAAGCAACACTCTTTTTCACTGCCAAGATTTTGTTTTAAACACAATCTTTTCTTAATTTGAGACTTATTTCTTGTCTCTACATTCTCACATAGGTTATATGGTAAAAATTTCAAATAAGGCATACAACATTGGCAAATCAATAAATGTTCTTATAATAACCCTGATTTACATATCAGTCACTCACAGGGTAAAATAGGGTGTTGGGCTTTGTAGAATTTGGCACTATTCATATTAAATAAGCTGCGGGAAATATAATGGGGCTTGAAAAGGACAGTTGGCATGCAAGTAAAAAGGATTAGTTTTATGTTCTTGTGTACACACTTATCAACTTTATTTAAAGATCTAGGCCTATTGATGAAAAGCAGTTTTGTACAGTCATTTCATTTGTATATTATGTAATTTTCCTTTGGGTTCAATGACGTGATTTTGAACTAGAATTCAATAATAAAAAAAATTATAATATTAAAATCCATCAGGCAGAATTAATTTGAATTTGTTTTCCACATAATTTTTTATTTGACAATTTTAACTTAAATTTGCTGCAAATCATTTGTAATTTTACTGGAAATAATATTATTTTCAAAACCACACAAAGGATTTTAAGAGAAAACCAACTGACTTTTCACCGACTTTGAGCTCCACAGCAGAGTGGTGCAGTTTTTAGACTAAATTCATAAAAAAGTCACCAAAATTGGAAGTGTTGGCAGGTCTCAGATAGCAGTCTAAATTATTACCAAATAAGTAATCATGGAAAAACATAAAACATCCACTCAGAAAGAAAATGCTATTCATTTGAATACTAATTTTTGCGTTATGAAGAAATCTATGGAAAACTTTTAAATAATATTTATCAATGAAAGGAAATCAATTTAGAATTGATTGTCATTCTTAGTTTAATTTTTGTTTAAAGTATCTTGTAAATAAAACTATGGTAAATAAAATGATAATGATAATGTACAATTTACTATATTTCTTATATCAATTTATATGACAATTATTTATAACAGAAGAAAGTTAAAATACCCTTACCACAATATCCATAGCCTGTTTTTTTTAAAAAGATAAACTTTTCTTACTGACTAACTGATACCTGTCTTGTCCCTGACTTTCTCTCAGTCTTACTCTTCTTTCCCGTAATGTATAATATCATCTACATATCTCAATACACAAACATATGAACAGACAGATGAATAGATGATTTTGATACATGGACAAATATTTGTGATCCATAAATGTCTGACCAGCACTACTTTGATAGCTTTTTCATACCAATTATTATACATGAAGCCTACAAGATGTAGGTTAATACATATGGCCATTGATATGACATTTGTAAAGTGATGAAGATATTTAATACAAAGTTATAAATTTTATACAACATATTTCACAGCTCTTGTTTAGTAAGTATTTGGAAATAAATTTTAAAGCCAGCTAAAGATCCCAAACAGCCATATATGATTTATTAAGATAAAATAATTTAAAATAAGCCAGATAGAGAAAAAAAGTGTTTTGGTCAAAAAGGAAGGAAAAAGATAGGAAGAAAAACAAATACAGCATTTTTTCTCATCAATATGGGAAAGTTCCACAACATATTTCCGTAGCAATTTTTAAGGAAAAAATACTTTGTTGGACATTGGAAAAGACCTTCATGAAGAGAAAAAAAATTCTGCTTTTGTCTTTGAACATCTTCTGAAAACATATTGATAAAAAAATTAAAAATGAAAAGTATCACAAATTGATGCTGAAGAAGAACAGCAAAACGAATTCAGAATTAGATCATCGCACATTATTTTTCAAAGAGGTAAGCAAAGTACGTGATGTGGCAAACTTTTATGACAGACAGTAAATGGTGCAGGTAAACTAACAATCTGCAATTCTTTTGATCATGCTTATTTAAATTTTAGTCCATATTTTTAATAACAACAATGTTACCAGTAATTGACCTATGTTTGCAACATCTACTAAGTAGCCATCATTAAATAGAAGAAAGATCTAGCACAGCATCAATTGTTTCCACATGGCTGACCTCTTTGCCAGCAAATTTGTGCTTCCTGCAAGGCTGGTATTAGATTAAATTAATGCTAACTTGTAACTTGTAGCCTTATTTCCAGATGTGGAAATGGCCCGCGATGCTCCTTGAAGTTCACTTACTGCTTATGTCTGCTTGAGAAGGAAAAAATTGTATGATATGATATCTCTGGATTTCTACAGGTACAGTAGTGACCGGCTATGTGTCCGGTAGTCGGGAAGCAGCAAAAACGGCCACATACGCAAAAAAAACGCAAAAAAAAAAGATTTCTCAACTGATTGGGAAGGGACACGGCCATGAAAGGATGATAATATGAAGAGTGGAAAATGGAATGTAGAATGACTGCAAAAGCACATTTCAGTGCATCTACCCAGCAATCGGTAACCAAGTGATACAAAGGTGGACACTATAAATCCATGATGATTACGCAGACTTGCATACAATGAGGATGCTCAAAGACAAAAGGGAAGATGGTTTGTCTTTGACATCTCCATGTATATAAACTATGGACTGAAACTGAAATCAAGAAATTGCCAGCCCCAATGTAGTTAGATAACCAGCAAGAAAATTGAGTTTAAACAAGATTAGATCTAGTGATGTGTAATGACCAGAAATATTTAAAAACCCACCTCACTCCTTCGGCTTTTTGCAAGAGAAAATTGATGAGAAATGAAGCATTTTTGTCGTCAGAAACGGCCACATAAGCAAAATTCCTGATTTTCAACCGACCGCATAGAGGTATATTTTTAAGAGAGAAAAATTCAGTTTCGTGGAAAAAAGCGGCCACATAGGCGAAACGGACACTTAGCCAGTCACTACTGTATTATATGAATGTCAACGAAAGTGGAGTACTGCAGAGTCCCTTCTGCAAAACTTTCAGTGACGATGATTTATACAAAACTTTTAAAGTGGGAGGTGGATCAGTCTTCATGTACGTTACAAGAGAGCTTTAAAGGACCGAATGAATAACATTTTGTTACATTTGTAAATGAAACAAGACCTACTTTCAATTCTTAAAAAACACACAAATACACATATATATGCATGTTTATGAAGTGTGGGTAATGAAATGAAGTGAGATAATATGCTGGCTTAGTTTAAATGAAAACCATGATGGGAAAAGTCTAAATCTTGATAAAGATCTATTTTTCCCCCACTCAGTAGACTTTAGTTTTTAGAGGTGCAGTACTCATCGCTCATAACAAGACCAAATAAAAGGACATATTTTATTTCGAAGACGGGTTTAAAAATGAATTTATCAATACTTACTATATATCTTTTAAAAATTCATAAAACATCATAATCTAATTTAACATCAATTATAAGAAAATGGTTTGCCAATTACAGATCTTTTTTTCAATCACTGAAAGGAAATATAATTATTTTTAGCAGTGGCAGGCTAATGGGTATTCACCCACGTAAATACATCTGAAATCAAATGTCTTGGGAATGGATGGAAACCTCAAATTAAGATAAGGATGTCAACCAAGTCAAAAGACACTCCAAATCCAAATATCACCACTGTTACTTTTTTAAGCGATTTAAAACATGAAGAAAAGTTGACGGTTTTAAAAGGACACAAGGTTCAGAATGAAAGTAAACTTTGATACAAACTGCTGTATTTGTATTCATTGTAGGTATCTGATGCAAGCGGTTCAATGTGCAGAAAGCTACACAACACCAGATTCATTTTAAGTACTCTGTTATTTCTGACATCTGCAAACATCAATCTAAGATTAACCTCTCATCAGAGTTACCAATCCATAATGAGAAAAATTAGTGAGATTTGTGTGAAAAAAAAAGAAATTTCTTTGGGTGAAAAATCCCTAACTTCATCAATTAGCTCACTCTTTCATTTTGATGTAAGATTGATCAATTTCTATTAGTATTGCAGTTGGTCATACTAAATCTCTGAGTTTTTCACGTCATTATCTGTATGAAACTTTCCAATGCATTCTCCTTGGTAGACAGTATGAGCAAGATAAAGAAATAAAAACATTATTTTAGCTACATGGTCCACATGTACCATGGTTGATTGACAGTACCGGTATGCATTACGCAAATGAGGGAATCGGTTGCAAGAGTAAAGCAAACTAAATCACATTTACTATGGTTGGATCATCATGGGCACACTCACTCGTGGTACCGTTTGAGCCAGTCCCACATTCCCTTTGTTCAAAGACATGCATGACTACCTATAGATTTATCGAGTAATACAATAGTAAATGTAGTAGTAATACATTATGTCATCCGTTATGGAGTATCAACACATGTAGACTTAGAGCCCCATGTATGAAGTAGATATTTACAGTAAAATTTTTTTAAAAAGAATGAGTAAAAAAAATCAAATTTTCAAAGAGATATTCGTCAAGGCCAGATGATTTGTCTGAATGAAAGATCAAGTTAGCTGCTCATTTGTATTATTTACTATTATACCCTGTATTATTGGGGCTGGAGCCTGAAAAAAAAGGTCGAGTTCAATGTAAATCAAATTCAGCGGTGCCAACTGAAAAGCAGCGTCTACAGTAATAAAAATGTATGTCCTGGCTATGATCAGGAATGTTAAGAGCTGTTGTATGACAAAAACAGTGTTCACCACCCCACTAGCAGTGATAGTTTCACACCACAGACTGTTAATATAGCGTGATATAAGCAAATACATATAGGCCTAAGTAAGAATGACACTGTGTTATCTTATGATAGTCAACACTATGTGAGACTTGACTATTATGTGAAAAGGGAGGTTAAACTGAGGTAGGTCATGATCGAGATTGGGTATCTTCACACTCATGAAATGGTCTATCAACTTTTTAAAAAGTTAGAATGTGCCCATTATAAGATTGATTTAATAATTTCAAACTTACAAAGGCAAAGAAGGAAACAAAAGTTCACAGTACAATGTCTTTGATTTGAAAAATTCATCATACACCATATCTGACATCAATTTCTGAAGTTTTTACTGAATACTGTTTTGGCGTGATGCTTAGTGCCAGCTTTGTAAAGCCCTGTTACTCATCCCATTGCGACATTGCCAATGGCATTACAGCGGGCCCAAGGAGATAGAGAATAACTCAATTTTACAATCTGGAGAATTGATAGCAAAGAGTCATAGAGCATTTGTATTGATGGCTACCACAAACACAAAATCAAGATAAAGTGAGTAGACTGAATGCACCATGAAGGTCAACAGATGATGCAATTGATGGAATGTGCAAAGGAATAAAATTATCCATTAAAATTGCAAGCTTCATAACCGATTTAATTGATTGCCGTTGGAGGAAAGAATATATCACTGGTAACCGACAAAGATCTTCTTATAAGCAATGAGCACTGCAGAACTCTGTAAAATGTGACCTACAGCCGCATGTAGGTAATAAGATGTTCCTGTCAAGGTGACTGTATAAAAGTGTCGTCTTGTGATCATTTGACAAGTATAAAACGGACACATAAAATTGATGAAAGACAATGAGGGAAGCTAATTGAGAACATCACAGAAAGACAAAGTACTATGAAAATGTCAATTGATCCTCCTGATCTTCCAATGTCTATGACTATGACAAGTAGCTTTCATCTAAAGTCACCCTGACAAAAAATGTTCTTGCATACCTTAAAACGTGTAACTCATTCAATACAACACATCATACAAATTCAATACCTTCATATTTAACATTTCCAATTTTCATTTCAGGCATTATAATTTTACCTTTTATATCAAAGGCCAAAATGTATGAGGCTATTTTACCCTTATATTCTTCACTTTTTAAGGCAACTATTACGCTGTCAGCAGTTCCTGGTATAAATTTAAAAGAGGAAAAGCCATGAGTGGGATTTAAATCCCCAACAGTTCTTACTTCAATATTCTCAAATTTTTCATCAACAATGAACATTAAATTGGTCGCTCTCTGTTCATCCTCCACTTCATCATATGTTTCCTTACTCGCTCTCCTTGGGAGAAAAAACCATCGCTCATGAACATCACTCCAAACTCCTGACTCATGAATAATATACCCTGTGAAAAACAAAAGAAGATATATTATATATATATGTATTCACTGATAATAGAAAGAACAAACAAAGGAAATATAACTACATGTGTTGTTCTGAGTGAAGGAGTTGAAGTTTAAAGGCCAAAGAGAACTGAACTTTTCTTCTTCTTCTTATTCATGTATACTGACTCATTTATATTGAGTATTACTGTCAGCGCGCATTTTAGTTGTTGATTAGCATTTAATTTGACCATTTCCTGCCTACTGTGACTGAAAGTGACCTCAGCCTCAATGCCTGATATGTTTCTCTTGCTTGCACTGTTCTTTTACCTCCATAGCAAAAAAAACCTCGCCATTGCCTGGTTTGTACCTGAAATCCCTTGGTGGGCAAGAATTAGAGCTCTCTAATGAGAGAGAGAGAGAGAGAGAGAGAGAGAGAGAGAGAGAGAGAAACTTGACAGACGCCGACAGATGAAGAGACAGAGAGAAGCTGACGGACGCAGACATGAGGAACAGAGAGAGAGAGAGAGAGAGAGAGAGAGAGAGGGGGGGGGAGAAAAGAAAAAGAATAAAAAGACAATAAGGATTTCGATAGAGTTATGATTGGAAGACTTTGCGTGGGTTCTTAAATTATCTTTGAAACTTGGCCTCAATCCAGACACTAATTCAAACATTCTGACATGCCCAATGTACAAATCGGTCCCGCCAAATATAATCAATATCAATGATTAAGGACACAAAAATGTCTGACAGTCTTGAATAGAAGAATTTCTTATTAAAGCAGGTCTTTATATTAAGGGAACAGAAATCAGGAACTGAAAAATTAGGTATATTATACGGAACTCTGACGTAATAAGAAAGCATTGATACGCCCTCTGTGATTCACTGAAGCCAACAGATCAAGCATAATACGCACGATACCATCAAAAAGTTGTCACTTTGATAAATTCACGACAATGGTGACGTATTTATTGGAGAGTGTCGACAACGTAGAATCAACAGCCAGGGCGGGGTGCTCATTCAAGCCTGCAGACCGTTCACCTTCACTACCGAACATATCTTACATAATTTCAAGCTCAAGTATTCATTTAGACCGTGTTGTGAGTATTTACCCAGTGTTGTCATTAAAATATCTGCGTAGCCGTGCGTACAACGATGATCGTGAACGAATGGGCACCATGTGTGCAAGACCAACCAATATTGCTTCTCTATACTCAGTGTGCAAATGGGTAGGCAAAATGAAGAATTTTTTTGAATTCCCTAAACAAATAAGACACGACAGGGTTATTGCCGTTTAGCATTCTCAACCTCGTAAGTTCAAGATCGTACTGCAACGTGTTGTCTCTGAATAACGTGGCATAAAACTTCGTGAATACTCCTGAATTACAAACATGCTAGAAATAAGATTGCAAAAATCGAATAACTGAATGAAGAAGGCATGGCTGTTTATATGTCAATCAAACCCGTCTGAAGATAAGAAGGCTTCACAATTTGAACTAAAAACGAAGAATGATAAGAAGTGGACACGATCTAAGGAGTGGTTGGCAGCTTGTGCAAGCCATGTCTACTTCAATCTGATGTAGGCAGCAATCTTAGAATCAAAAGTAGATATTATGGGGACTCCGAATTTAAGTTGTATCACCCTAAGATCACCATCAGAATATTGGACTAGCATAGTTTCACCTCCGACGGTTTGACAAATAAAAGAAAAATTCCTCCTACGGCTTGACAGACTCAAAGAGCCGGACTTTATCCCGGTTTCTGTACCGTTAAGTGGAACAGTGGATGCAAAATCATCCCCTGCACAGAACGCTAGTACATCACAGGTTTTACTCCCCGGCCCTTGCTGGTACTCATTTATACTCGAGTCGAGTGAAGCAATTAGAGTAAAAAAAAATGTTCAAGGAGAGTACCCGATGTTCGGGGATGGGATTCGAACTCATAACCTCTCTGTCAGGAGTCTGACGCCCTAACCACTCGGCCACCGTGCCTCCAAATTTTGACTAGCCTTGAGCACAAAATATGCCGGATGCATTAATCGTAAACTGGTGACTATCACATGGACACGCATGGCTTTAGTATCGGCTACAAGACGGTCTATGGTTATGATAATGCCTCCTGGGTCTCTTTGAGGACATGGAATTTAAAGGTTATATAAGAGTAATGAAAAGAATAATTATATGCCATTGTTTTGCACTAATCTAAAGCAGCAGCTAAGTGCCTACTTTGGTAGGAATAGTAGCTTTCTTTTAATCGATCACTTCATCCTTTCGAAATATTAGAGGAGCATAGACCATTATTCACTTTTATTCTCCCCTCCCTTACCCTACTATTTGGATTGAGCGTGAAACCTTACAGCCACCAGTAATGTTTCATAAACCTCAGGCTTTAAAAAAAAAAAAAAAAAAAAAAAAAAGACTGATCAAAATGAACCCCGTGTTTCAAAACTCATAATTCTGGCTTGATGGATAAAGACTGATAGCAGTAATCTCCAGAACCAGAGCAATGGAAATAAAGTCTTCCCAAAACTCTCACGGCCAAGACAGCCGAAGCGTATTCCCGTTTCCGTAGGTGTTAATTAAAATGGACCATGAGGTGAGCAAGAGAGAGGCAAGAAAGTCGCGCTCAACGTAACCCATTGTTGTAGTACTTATATTTACTTTTGGGACTTTTGGGATTCTATGCCCATTGACGAAGTCCTGACTCTAGCCAGGAGCAAACGTGCCTGGTCTCGATATGTGAACTCCCTGTGACCGTGACACTTTTATGCTGATGTAGCATAGCACCTTATAGGTGCCGTACTGATGTACAATGCAACTCATACATACTTTTGGTGACCCGAACATAAGACCCGATGCTCTCCAATCTCACAACCTACCAACTTGATGAACGGGAGAGTAACAGAAAGCCAAAACGGAGATAGTAAATTCAGGTCTGGGATATCGAGATTTGAACCAACGACGTTTTAGGCAAAAAGGCAGGTTTCATACCTACTAAGCTGTCCGTTACGCCATGTGTAAACACATGGATCAAGAGCAGATAATTGGCATTCAGAATAAAAAATCTAAACATCTGACTGCACATAAATTCATCTCAGTGGGTAGTCAAATAAGTACACCCCCAAGTTACCCTGAACACGGATATAAAAAGAACTAAAAAAGTAAGTTGCGATAACAGCAAACCCTGATTTTGAATCATCGAGAGAACGGTAGTTGTGGGAATGCATTCAACAAGGAAATCTCATCAAATGGCATTGATAAAGCAAGATCCTAGATCCAGACAGTGAAGTAAAGCAGAAGTTGGGCACTTTGACAGTATTGTTATTTGACCTACCGTGTAAGCATTGCAAACTTGTTTAGAAATTCATTTTACATTACCGGTATCGGCTTATCAAGCAAGCTAGACCAAGCCCTAATTTTAGATGTACCAGTTTTGTGGAATCAACGCCAGAAAAATGAAATTGAAATCCTCAACGAGGTGAATCAAATTGCTTTTAAATTAAAAAAAATTTACAAATCTTCTTGTTTTATTAATATTCTACATTAAATGAATATCAGCTAGTTGAAGGGGGAGTGATGTTTTAAAAAACAAAATTAATACATATAATACCTTAAAGATATGTTTAAGTTGTGTGAAGCAAGTGGGCGTGAACATGGGTCGGCCATGCTCAAGAATCAGAGGCTTCTTTATTACGACTTGTTTCCATTTGACAGAGAGAGGGATTTTGATTGCAAGGAAAGCTTTTGTGTTCCAAAGAATTCCTGCTGTTCTTCTTGGTATGAATCGTTCTCATATCAATTCTTATGGTGAATGACCACGCCATTGGTAAATACCTTTTTCAATACTTGTACTTGGATTATCTTACAAACCGCAGTTCTCAGACATATTCCTTACTCAGGACTATCAAATGTTCAGAGAATGAAAAACACTTCTTTCTAAGCTTGAACGCTAGAGTGACTGTAGAGATCAAAATGATGATGTTCTTGAATGCTGAGAAGGCAGTGTTGTTCCTTACCTTATACTAACAAAGTAGATCGAGGCCTTGATTCCTTTTCAGCGTCTCTCTCTGTTTGTGTTTTTCTCTCTCTCTCTCTCTCTCTCGCTCTCTCTCTCTCTCTCTCTCTCTCTCTCTCTCTCTTTCTCTCTCTCTCTCTCTCTCTCTCTCTCTCTCTCTC
>JAUEKT010287697.1:0-11459 GCA_031762655.1 Doris verrucosa | reverse complement strand
TATCAAAGCGTTTACTACATGTATTATCTAATCATTTTTTTGTCGACATGACAAGTGACAACCATGTCCAAGTCCGTTACGGATTCACAATTTCACACGGTATTTTGTGCCTTGGGCCAATTACAGAAATCACAGGTATTTCCACAACATTCACATTTTCAACTTTTCCATCCAATGTTAAGACGTTTAATCCAAACATCTTTCTTAATTTGAAATCACTGGGTTCATTGCATCCATACGACATAAACGACATCCTTTATTTGTCAAGGAACTTTGGTTCCATTTTCTCGGCAAAATAGGACGAAATGTAACTTCGATCAGAGCCAGAATCAAATATAACGTTAGCCCCAACCTCTTCTTCACGTCTAGACCAGAAGGTTCGAATCCTGGCTTTCTGCAGGTAAGACGTGGGCATATTCTGTGCACAATTGTTTGTCAAAACTGCTTCTGCATATGGGAGTTTCAGTTTCAATTCTGATTAACCTCCCTCATGCACCATTTCTTCGGAAGCAGGAGTCGAACAATTCAAAGCATATTTCAATTTTGCTCACCTTACTCTCGAGGTTCAAATCATTCGTCTCAAAGCAAACTGCAGAATTGTTAAATGCCTGTACATATCGGAGCGTCAGTTTCAATTCTGAATCATCTCCTCATGAATCGAGTCTTCAGAAATAGGAGTCACATTTTCACTTGTACTCATCATAAGATTCAAATTATTCATCTCAAAGTAATACCTTCTCACAGGATTCGAATTTTCTGCATTTAAACATAGTAGTTGGTGGTGGTTTCCACCACAAACCTAGCATCTTTCTTTAGTTTTGCTAGATTTCAACAAATGCCGGGATTTAGAACATTTAACACATAAGTCAGCTCTCAACTTCACCCTGATTGCTTTGGGATTCCAGAGGTACATACATTATTTTCTTGGCCTGTTTCATTTGAACATGGAGGCACGGTGGCTGAGTGGTCAGAGCGTCGGACTGGTGACCAGGAGGTACCGGGTTCGAATCCCAGCGGCGACCATCATGTATTTTCCTTGAGCAAAAAAATTTACTCCAATTGCTTTACTCGACTCAGGTGTAAATGAGTACCAACAAGAGCTGGGGAGTAAAGCCTGCGATAGACTAGCGTCCTGTCCAGGGGATGATCTTGTATCGTCTGTTCCGCTTAACGCTACCGAAACCGGGATAAGCTTCGGCTCTTTGGTTTTGTCGAGGCCTAGAAGGAACTTACCTCCTCTGTGACTCCCTCGCCAGGCTTGTGGTGCAGTTTGGTCCTCTGGAGCTCCAGGTAGTGGCGGAATGGCTTTTGAAGTTGGGATCCAAAGTGGGGAATTTGCCTGGCGGTGTGAGGAAGACCAAAGAAAAACAGCAACAAAACAGTGATACAAACATCATTAGAACAGGGGGTCAACTGACCAAAACAAACAAAAAAAGTACTTTCAAAACAAACGTTTGCAAACATCTTTGCAAGAGAGGGTTACTCAACTACAAAGAAAGCACTATTTTATATTCCAAAGCAACATTTTACAAACTGTCTTCACAACAAAATGTATCAAACCCTGGTCCTGTCTACAGTAATTTAAGAAACCTTACATCAAAATATGGCATTTATGACGGATGTAAATCAAATATTCGACCTCTCATATATGCCACGAAAAAAACATAATAAAAGGTAGATTTATTAAATTTCTTATTAACATATCTTCATTGTTAAACAGAGATGATTGATGTAAAAAGGATGCAACTAACAAAAGAGAAAAGTAATGTACCGCACTTGATACCAAAATCTTGTCTACGGCCAAGAGCCTGCAGCAAAGGACTGAGTTAAAATTGTGATGATAAAGTTATAAAGAAAGGGAGCAAATCAAGTTCTTTTCCACAAATTTATACGAACCATTTTCTATCTTCTTCTCCAACGATGTCGTTGCTAACTTAACAACAGAAATTCCAAAAACCTTACCCTATTAAATTGATGACTTGCTCAACATGATGTGCGCTAAACATGAATATCACAAACAGTTTCTGTGGAATAGAGAAATGAAGCAAGTGTTCTTAAATAATTGTCAACAAAATGTCCAGTTGATTTACAATGGCAAAATGAAAACCCTAAACAAACTTTAACACATGTTTCCAACAATAAAACGTATTTTGAGCCTTCTAATTCTGCAAATGTCAATTCCTCATGATCGTTTTTCGGTTGCACTGGTGATAAGTGCAGTGAAAATTGATAAACTGTCTTATTTTCAGAGCATGCATACTTTTATTTAATTCAAGAATTGACTTTATCTTTTTCTTCTCCTCCTTCGTTTTGGCAGCCATAGCAGTCATGCTGACAAAAGTTGCTGCACTGAGTAGTATGCTCTCACAGGCATCATCAATCCTTTGAGATCCTGGACAGTGCAATATATCGGAAGCATTTCTATTTGGTGTACTTACTTTTGTGCATGACTACACTGTTGTTTGATGGCAATGCACATCTATCGGATGAACGAATGCAAGAATTGTATTATCACATATACTACCAGTTTCTGCATACTATACGTTACACAATCACGACAATGGGGTCTTTACCAAAGCACACATAAGAACAAATCAAACACCCGGAACTTGGAGGCTGGCTGTTGTAGCCAAGCTGAAGAAAACAACTTTGAAATGAATCTTCACGACAACAACCAGCCTGCGAGGTGAGCAGTTACCTGGCTTGTATGGATGAACGGTTAGGTCTTTACACAAACAGGAGTGACAGCATCAGACTAGACTACTGTTGTCTAGAGGTATTTTCCTAACGAAGCTTTGAAGTTTGTCGACTCACGTTTTCTGAGTGATGGCTTCATCATGCCTGTTCCGACCCACAGCAATCTTTACAAAAACTTAACTAAGGTGCTGTTCAATTTGATAATGATTTGATTGCTACTATCATTGTTCGTTCAGACCATGATTCCTCCAGGTGTCAGGGTCCCTACCTGTATATGCATTTTGATGATGGCCTTGCCGATGAGAGTGGCCCCGAAGAAAGTCCAGAATGGGATGAGGAAATGGCCGCAGGTGATGCCAGCCAGATCAAACAGCGGGTTGGGAATCTGGGGATGCCAAATGCCAAGGAATGAAGCGGGGACACAGGATTGAGTTTGGACACCAAAATAAAATAAATATTTTTCTTTTCTTAAAGCATTCGTCTTAACCCTTTGATTTGTTTGAATGGATATCATTATAATAAGGAATGCTGACCAAGAGGTATGGGGTTTGAATCCCATCCACGAAACGTCAGAAGAACTTCAATCTTGCAATGCTTCTGAGATCGTAATCATAAAATCATGACTTTTGGTTAGTTTCTGTAGTGTGTGCATTAGAAACGCAGACACCTCATTTACCTAATTTGTAGGTCTCCGTTTCTGATGTATGCAACACCACAATGCACACTCACACACACACAAACATTCACATAAATTAACCTAAGATCTCAATATAATGTTTTTTTTATCTCTGTGATGTGAAACAAACAAATACACGCCCAAAAAATCAAGGAGAAGTAATACTCCTGCCATGAAACAGGAACATTGAAAGATTTATCTAGGGGGACTCAAATGCATTCCCCTTTTATTTTGCTGAATCCCAGTATAATGTACACTGATTGAAAATGAAATTTTTAATCAAAGCCCATATAGTAACAAAAAACCCACAAGCCAACCCATGATGGCCAGTCATGTGACCCGCCCACCGGGACTCACCGAGGCACAGGCCAGAATGCCCAGAAAGCCCACCTTCTGGACCAGGTTGTGCACAGACAGCTTGGCCCTTTCCACAAAGCCCTGCAACAAAGGCATTAAAAACGTACGCATGAGATCATTCTGTCCAGTGTGGGAATAGGAGTAAACATCACTTGGAACATTTTTTTTAAAAACTTATATTTTTTATCAGTGCGTTCTTCAGTGCTTCCAACAGCAAATCGTGAAAACCGAGGCTTTTGCTATCGAGGAAGGTAACGAGTCCAGGGCAGCACCCTGGTAGGGAGCCAAAGAATTTTTAAGAAAATTTGCCTCTTTGGATCAATTTCCCGGCACTTGAAAGAGCTTTCACATAGCATTTAAATAGTATTTCTCAGAACAGTTTGTCTTTTTTTCAACAGTATAGACACCGTTTCATATTGTGATGATGTTGCCGCAGATCTCCATCCAGCGCACTGAGGTTGTGCAGCATCTTGTCATCCAGTGGAAACTTTGCCAAGAGCTGATGCTCTCCTGAAGTCATAAAAGCCTCTTCCACTTTTTGCAGGAACTCTTCCCTTTTTGTTTTTGCGTTTTTTCCCCCATATTATGGCTCTACACCTAACCCACATATCGTATCGTATCGTAACACATACAGATTTGCTGTGGTAAGTGCCGGTATCTTTCTGTTTCAATGTCACTATTACACAAATAAACCTAAACACACTCTCACTCGCTAATGCTAATGAAAAAGTATTTTTCTCTGTTCACATACCTAACACACAAACATAGCCAAACTCACAATCACTCGCCTGTGAAGATTGCCAGCTTTTGAAAATTGCCAGCATTTTGCTTTATATACCTAACACACAAATATAGCCAAACACACAATCACTCGCTAATTATGAAGATTGCCGGTATTTTTCTCTCTTTATATACCCAACAGTAACACAATCATAGCCAAACACACAATCACTAGCTGATGAAGGTCTCCGGTATCTTCTCTCTCTCTCTCCGTATACCTAACACACAAACATAACCAAACACACACCCAATCACTAATGACGATTACGGTATTTCTCTCTTTCCGTATACTTAACACACAAGCATAGCCAAACACACACACTCACTAATCATGATTGCTATTTTGATAACCTCGGGGAGCGGCAAATGGAACGATGAAAATGCAATTCAATGGTCTATGTGACCCGGAAGTAGTTGTATTACATTCCATACGGTTTATTGCAGTTGCTGAAAATGTCCGTCCGTGATCACCGCAAATGATGAAAAGAGGAAAAAACAACCCCAACAAAGAAAAGTGTGGAATATCGGCCAAGAGTAAGGGATCGTGGAAAGCAAGACTGTTTCGAAAAGGGGAAGGGTAGGCGCCTCTGTCTTTTGGGCTTAAATTTTAGCTGCAGAATCTCAAATTCACATCGATGTCGGCATCAAGGAAACTCGGACACACTACGCTATCGACTATCGGCATCTCCAACCCAACGGCTAACATGTTACAGCAGAAGTTAGAGAAGTGAGAGAGCCTATTGCGCATGACGGACATAGTAAAGAGCTTCGCGGATTCGAGGCTCTGTTAGGGTTACAAGCAATTTCCTCCGCATTTTTGTCTCACGGTCTTTGCTTTGACTTCGAGTGCGGAAAATATTTTTCACCGCGGAAAAACTGCAGAACGCTCAAAACTGGGGAAATCCGCAGAAATGCGGATGATTGGAAGCACTGGGTTGGTAAAGGGCCTTCTTTTTGTTGAATGGCGGTGGGCGCCAACACAGAAATTGAGGGTTCGATTACCATTTGCGTCAAGATTTTTCAGTGTCTAGTCTAGTCCTACAAATCTTGTTGTCTTTGCTTTCACAGGGCTCTCTCTTGAATTACTCAGTCTATCATTTACTTCTTGTACAATGCTCCTTGCCTCAACGCTTATCTGCTTCACTCGTCTTAGAGTATTTATTCTTATCATATTCCAAAGACAAAAAAAAATTTCTATTAGAAAATGTATTTTGAACACGAAATTTTGATGGCTTGTAGCCACCTCTATGAAGGCAACACGACATGGGTGCACCACATAAGTCACTCTGCCTTTGTGTTGGAGTCACATAATGAACGAGATTGTCATCCAATTTAGAGCATTTCAAAAGGTGCATAAACTCAAGAGAAAATAGCCTGAAAGTTTTTGTGATTAAAATCCCCATTATGATTCAAGATTTCTTAAAAACTTCCATGAAAAACACCCCGTTCAAAATACAGGTATTTCTTTAAGATTCATCAACTTTGGGACATGTGCGAAATAAATGAATAAACGCAAAAATAACGAATGAATTACCAAAAATAAACAGACGAAAGAAAAAGAAGGATTTTTAAAATTGCAAGAGAAGTCTGCACTCAACAACGCACACAACACAAACAGATAGAGCTTAGATCACTCAAGTCTTCAATGGGTACTGATATTAGATCAAATTTAAGGAGATAAGGAAAGCTATATTGGAAATAAAGCAACTACACAGTAAGACTGACATAAAAGGTGTGCATTCTGTTAGAAATACTACACTGAAAGAGGCAATAATTATAACATTCAGAAGGCTGATGACTACACATCCGTTTTATTGACAAACTTTTCTTTTTTTTCATCTGAGAAAGAAATGAAAGACACAGAAACTGTCAAGCTCTCTCAAAATGAGACAATGGCCACTCAATCTATATAATGCCCACCTAGAACTAGTTTGGCAATCACGTAGCTCGACACTCATTTGTTTTGAAGTCAGTACAAGAGTTTATGTTTGTGTCATCCATGGAATTGGCTGGGTTTGTTTTTTTTTCTTTTTTTCTTTACTTTCGTCCGCCTGAACTTCATTTGCATATATATAAACAAAATGATGCCGGGCTGATATCAAACAAAAAGTATCTGTGTTAACTGTGAGAGACTTCAACTTTTTTTTTTACACAACATAGCCTGAGGAAGAGCAAACATAGCACTTCCAGCAGCACTCAACAACCATCTTAAGCAGCTCATTGACAACACACACACATGTTACAACAAACATCAAGGAAGGAATCATCTAACAAAGTCGTGTGAAATAGCACAGAACTATAAACAGTAGCAAATATTCATGGCAAAGATAAAGAAAGCGACCAAAATAACACAATGAACAAATCAAGGCTTGAATGGATAAATAAATGATTGATTCATGTAGGATACTTACAAAAGGATCAACAAGAAAAAATTAGTAAAAAATGTCAGTTCCAGCCAGTGCTTAGGTTGATCTCTAAAAGCATCGTTACTGCCACAAACACAGCTCTCATTTATTACAGAAAACAAAAAAAGAGTTCTTCCATTTTATTTTTTTCAAGGAAAATGAATCAGATAATATAGAGCTAGAAGTCGATAGCTCTGTCTGGATTTAAATTAAGGCTAACGATTCAGTCAGACTGGATTTAAATTAAGGCTAACGATTCAGTCAGAAGAATAAACAATGTTGATTCCCCATGATATATGCACAGAGCTGTCTGACCAGTATATTTCCTTCCCTGATTTATCCTTGTCCATTTTCTAAGAGATAGGGAAAAAGAGAGGCAGAGAGAGACAGAGAGACAGAGACAGACAGACAAACAGTCAGATAGAGAGAAGGAGGAGACAGAGTAAGAGATAGAAAAAGACGCAGAGAGAGACAGGTGGACAGGCTGACAGACAGACAGACGGACAAAGACAAAAAGAGAGAGAGACAGATAAAAAGAGATAATAGAGAGGGAGACAAAGTTGACACCCCCATCCCCAACCACTTCCCACAAAATACCCACCCCGCTGAGAGACAGTGACAGAGAGATAGAGGAGGAAGGAGACAGAATAAGGGCTACAGTTTCAAGCTTTAAAAAATGAAAATCCCACTACACTCGAGTAGATAAAAACACTAGCTGGCACTTTACTCCAATCTGATTACTCACATTAGTTGAATGATAGATAAAGTTATTGAATAGCCCCGAAAGAACAAAGACAGAAAATATGCATGGAAAAATAGACTGAAAAAAATCTTGGCACAAGTGGGGATCGAACCCGTGCCTCTGCGACACCACCCATCGCCTCGCCACAAAGAGAAAGCGCTCTTTACTCGGGGCTATTCAATAACTTTTGTCTATTATTCACCTATTGTTTACAGCCCCTTGCCTCACTGTTTATCTTTATACCGACTCTGCCATAATGTTTCACTTTTTATCTTGCCCACTGGGCCATGTCAGGGAGACATGGGCATGTTTCTGCAGGGCATCAGTGAACCAGACTTCATTTCAGTGAATCTCACTGGTGTTCATATGAGATAAGATTAGGCAGCTTGGTTGCAATTGTTTTACAACATGTGACAAGTGGCAAGGAAAGCGTGTGTCCTTTGTTTACGCTTGTTTTATTGCAATTTTGTTCTCTGTTTTGATATTCTTGTTTGCACCTCGACTGGTGTGCCTTTTATTACTAATTGCATACTGTGATAAAGAATCCTGCTTGCCAATACAATGGAGCTCCAAAAAGAAAGATTCTATGGATTACTTGAGAGACATTTACAGTCAGTCAGGCCAAGAAAACAGTAGTCATATTGTGTGACACAGAACAAAAAATGCAGGAAAGTAGAAGAGAAGAGAGAAATGGGCATGTTTCTGCGGGGCATCAGTGAACCAGACTTTATTTCAGTGAATCTCACTGATGTTCAGATGACATTAGGCAGCTTCGTTTCAATTGTTTACCTTGGTTGATTATTTTGTGTGGCGGTCTGGGAAAAGCATGGAATTGTCTCCAAAGTCACGTTTCCAGGTTTTAATAGTTTCTAACTACAGGATCTGCTGAATAATGCAGTTTTTTTTAATTTTTCAAATATCTCTTCAACTTTGTTTTTATGAATTTTTGAAAATGCCATGTGAACAACCATCAAAACTGAGAAAATGGCCTTTAAATTAAAGATCAACAAAATTGAAATTCAACATTCGACCAAGCCTCACAACCTAAATTACTTTGTGAATAACCAAGGTATTGTTTACTTTGAAATTTACAGAGATGAGAGATGAATAAATTTTGTTTCGAGAACGATCAAAAACCCCAAATCCACAGTTTTTGCCCAAATCAGCATTATCGGCCTATATCTCGATAAAAGGCGTGCCGACAATTCCGTGCTTTTCCCAGACTGCCACTCATTTGTGGTCCTCTCAAGACGAACGAAGAGAAAACAGCAAGGTGAAAAAGAAGACAGCAGGAGAATGACCACACAAATGTCCACATAGCCACCAACAGTGCAACCTCTAGATAATGACACCCAGAATAACAACAATCTTCAGACAGCAACATTGACCTCTGGTCGCATTATTTTTTTGTTGCTTTATTCAGTGCTTCCGACAACAAATTATGAAAACCAAGGATTTTTCTATTACCGCAACAGTGAGTAGGTCCAGGGCAATGCTCTGGTGGTGGCAGTGGTGGGGGAGATAAATTGTAAGAATGCTAAATCCCAAACAATTTCCAGCCACTAATGATTTCTCATAGAATTAATCATAATAGCTACTGGTACGTTAGAGTTGTTTTGTATGGAATTTTGTTCACATCCTCCTTCTCTCCTTTGAGTGCAGAAAATATTTTCTACGATGGGGGAAAAACTGTGGAAAGTTGAAAACTGTAGAAATGCAGATTGGAAGCACTGAAAATAGTGACATACATTTTAGTAAAATCCCTGTTAAGTGTCACTTGATAAAAAAAAGATCTAGCTAAATTTGAGGGAAAGTACTGCTTAGAATCAAATTTAATGACAATACACATCGTACAGTCAAAACATGACTAGTAAACCCATTGTCAAGATAAAAAAAACACATTCTACCGCAGTTGAGACACAGTGATTCACATGCACTGGTCCATACACTACATCATTATAATTATATTCATCAAAGTCTGACCAACCCCCATCTTGAAAACCCCAGAATAACCATATCCCTGGATAATGATACATTTTTTTCATTTTGAGCACTGTTGTTATCCAGGGGTTGCACTGTATAAACCACAAAACCGTAATAAATGGCTTTTCTTATTACTACAAAATGGAACTCTGTGCTCTGCTGTCTATCAGCACAAAGCAAATCACACACCTCTCTCACTACGGTCTACCCATCACACTAATACAACAAACATCAAGTCCACATTTCAAGTCAAGAGGGCCACGTTTATTACAAGGCTTGGCTTACAAGTCCTCATATTACATGAACAGGAAAAAACATCAACCCTCACAAAACATGTAAAAGATATTTTTACAAAAAACCTTAAACAATAAATATATTTTCTTCCATTCGCACCTCATAATCTTTCAACCAACACTCATCATGAACTCTGCGAGGGACAAAACGACTGCTACAAAAACCAAAACTCGTTTTACAGAAAGCATTTCCAATCTATATTACTTTCGATCACAGTCCCACATACAAGATTTCCAAAAGACAAAATTAGGCTTCATACAGTAAAGTGTAAAAGGACCAAAATTTACAACAACAAGAAAACGAAATAGAGTGTACATTAAGATTGCTGTAGAGCAACCCTAGACAAACATTTCTGTGTAAAAATGCTGAACAAGGACTGTAAAGAGAGATGGACACCTAATGTAGTCCTCTCAATAACAATTGATAAGCGTTGAAACAAATGTAAAACTATCCAAAAGACAGCAAAACGCAGATGGAGTCGTCGCTTTGCTTCCTACTTGCTAATCCAGGGCCACCCATTGATGTTCCAATCTATATCTGGGAGGGAATCAGAAAACAGAAGGAGGTGGTTACTTTCAAATGACAGTCATTAGATAATGTTTTAAAACAAATAGATTGTCTCACCATCAGACTTGTCTGCTTCAAGATTTGAACATTGTAACAGGCAGCATTTGTCTTTTCAGTAACAATGGAGACATTTTATATCATAAAACTTACATGTGAAAAATACCATTACTAGAATTATTCTCAAAGCATCCACAGGCATTAAACCTAAAACAGCACAAAAGGTTAAAAAGCCCTTAGGGCTAAAATTAAATTAGCTTCTAAAAACCAAGAGGGACCCAGCAATAGTCCTAATTTATGTCTCTCAACCCTGTAATGTGTAACAAATCGGCCTACACAGTAAAAAAGAAAAATATCAGTCATTCTGTATTCCTGCTATGAAATAAAAGCACTGAATGATTGAAGTTATCTTTTGGTGCTTTTTTGTCCTGAAACCCATCATATATGTCTGATCACAATTTATTCCCTTCTTTTTCCAAATCCAGCTAGACTTCATACATTTACAGAACAGCCAACACAGAGGTGCCTACCCCTAAGACCCCCAAAGAGGAATCACAGGACCAGAAGAGGAATCTGAGGTAAAAAAAGAGCAGTCAACTTATCTGTATCGCCTAAGCGGGATCAACTTGGAATTTAAGATGACTATCACTGTTTTGTTACAAAGTTTATGATTTTGTTTAAAACACTATTAATAGGTATCACACACTGATTTTTTTGTTTTGATTTTGGTATGTTTTTTTTCTTTTGCTATGGAAAGAAAAGGCAAAATAATGAAAAGTAAAAAAAGAATTATCAAAATCGGTCGGTAAATAAAAAAGTTATGAAATTTAGAATTTTCTTGATGTTACGCAACCAAAAAACTCATTTTTTTAAGCAAGTTTGACGCTCCCGCAAGACCAAGAAATTAAGAGTACATAAAAAGTAATACCATTTTCCAACACAGAAAAATACCTATATGACA
>JAUEKT010287586.1:0-11461 GCA_031762655.1 Doris verrucosa | reverse complement strand
AGAGAGAGAGAGAGAGAGAGAGAGAGAGAGAGAGAGAGAGAGAGAGAGAGAGAGAGAGACAGAGACAGAGACAGAGAAAGAGAGAGAGAGAGAGAGAGAGAGAGACACACAGAGAGAGAGACAGACAGACAGACAGACAGAAAGAGAGAGAGAGAAAGAGAGAGAGAGAGAGAGAGAGAGAGAGAGAGAGAGTGGGAGAGAGAGAATGAGAGAGAGAGAGAGGGAGGGAGAGAGAGAGAAAAAGTCAAGTTTTGTTTTTATACAAATGTGTTTTATCAACCCTCGGCAAAAAAAAAGCCAATTTCTTATCAAGGTAAAAAATAAAAATTCCCTTAATTGTTCATCTGTAAATGAACCTCATCTGCTATCTCACATGGCAAATTCTTAAAATAAACCCTTCAAGTGGACTTTGAAAAACATTAAGAAATTTGATGATCATCATGATTCTATACTCACCCAAACCAGTCACCACCATTGCGCCCAAGTCTGCCACGTAATTGCCTCTACGGAATGTTTGAATTCTGCCCCCAACACGATCCTGTCCAGAGAGACAAAAGTCACCGCGTATTAACCTAATAATCAAACTGCATCAACGACTTATAACCCTACATATCATTCGAGACTGCGTTTCAGATTATGGCACCGTCAGTCATTAGTATCGCAAGGAATGACCCATCACTCGCCTTAGCTGCCTCTAGGTTTCTTTTGATAAGGACGGACTTTCAGTCTGAATCCTCACACATAAGAGCACGCTAACCGACTGCAGACCTGCCTAGCTTAAAACTACAAAATTAGTAACAATGCTGATATTTTTTAGTAATTTGTAGTCAAAATTAGTAACATTCCCCATGTTGACTAAGAGGACTAAAATGCGTATAAAACGTAAAAATAAATCAATCCTGAACTGTAACCAAAATTGATCTTTTTTTGTTAGGAGGAAATCTTAAATATGATTCTCCAATTGCCATTCATTGGTAAACTTGATATACAAGTTCACTGCTGCAAAGTGTAGATTTTATCAACCTTATCATCAAAGATTACACCAGCTGAGAACACTGTTTTTCCTATTAAGAGTCACCAATACAGCGTCTACATTAAGTTTAGTGCCAAAATTAAATAATTTAGTGCCACAATCAAGAATTGCCAAAAAATCATAATTTGTCTTGTATTTTAGTAATTCAGTAATTTGCCCCCCATTTTAGTAACAATTACTGAAAATTCGTAATACTAGGCAGGTCTGGTCGATGCCTTGGTGACGATTAATCGTGTTTCACAAACTTACACATACAGGATTGCTTTAAATTGATGTGCGTGGTTGAATGTGTGTGTAGGTAGATGTGCGTGTGTTTTAAATAAAACAAGTGATATCGCAATGGTATCCAGATTCTTATAAATTATAGAAAGTAAAGTTTATTCTTCTTTCTAGGCCTTCCCAGACCCATAGAGCCAGAGCTTATTCCTGTTTCTGTAGCGTTAAGCGGAACAGATGAAACAAGATCATCCCTTGGACAGGACGCTAGTCTATTGCAGTTTTACTCCCCCTGCCCTTGCTGGTACTCATTTACACCTGAGTCGATTGAAGCGAGTGGAGTTCATATTCTTGCTCAAGGTAAATACATGGAGGTCGCAGACGGTATTCAAACCCAGCACACGTACCTCTCAGTCAGCAGTCGGACATCCTAACCACCCAGCCACCGAAACTTTTGTTACTTGACAAAAAAGTAAGAATGTTATTTGATGAAACAGAAGGTCAAGACAAACAATAGACCTACCAATGCAATCAGTACCCGCCAACAGCCCCCACTCACTCAGCTGAGCATTGCGACCGTCTCATTCTCAGATTGAAATGAGAACAAGGAGCTTACAAGACATGGAGTCACAACGAGGGTCACGTGACTGACCATTTGAATGCTGCCATACTGTGG
This sequence comes from Doris verrucosa, assembly GCA_031762655.1. Lineage (NCBI taxonomy): Eukaryota > Metazoa > Mollusca > Gastropoda > Nudibranchia > Dorididae > Doris > Doris verrucosa. Next base: position 9,536 of record JAUEKT010287586.1, on the reverse strand, counting down.
GAAATCAAGGAGCTTACAAGGCATGGAGGCACAACTAGGGTCACGTGACTGTGACCATTTGAATGCTGCCATACTGGGGGAAATCAAGGAACTTACAAAACATACAAGGCACAGTTGGGGTCACATGACCGTGGGAATTTGAACCCCTCTATCCCTGGCCAAGGAGCTTGTCTTGTAAGCTCCTTGTTTTGCCCCAGTTTGTCTAGTAAAGTTCCTTCAAGTTCTTCTAGGCCTTGACAGACCCAAAGAGCCAGAGTTTATCCTGGTTGTAGTGTTAAGCAGAACAAGATCATCACCTGGACAGGACGCTAGTCTATCGCAGCTTTTAATCTCCAGCCGTTGCTGATACTCATTTGCACCCGAGTCGAGTGAAGCGATGGAGTAAATTTCTTGCTCAAGGAACATACAAGATGGTCATGGATGGGATACGAACCCCTTACCTCTGTCAGCACCACTCGGCCACTGTGTCTCCAGTATGTGTTATAAGCTCCTTGTTTTACCCCCAGTATGGCAGCCATGTTCTCATCCACGTGTTCTTAGCCTCCTTAAAGTGGGAGTTGGCAATCCATGTCTTTTTATAAGTTCCTTGAATAAGACCAACCAGTGAGATGCAAAACTAAAAATGGAAATTCCGTACAAAGAAAAGAAACAAACAGACCAGCCTCCATCGCCTGCACACAAAACAGGAGAACAAATATACAGGAGGAGAAACAAACAACGGGAAAAAGTTTTGTAATTGTATGGAAACATTTATTACACAAAACTTTTGACATAAATCAAAAAATTTTACAAAATGTTCATGATGGAAAGAGGAGTAGGGAAAGAAAAGAGAAAGAGAAGGAGAGAGAGATAGAGAAAGGAAGAGAGATGGTCTTTGAACAGGGAAACCATAACCCCCTGAATCCATCAGCATTGCCTTCATGACGAGACGCTCACTTGCTCTCTCCGTTTCTTTACATCTCTCCATTTCCTCGAATCTCTCTTACTTCATTCAAGTGCATTTCTTTGTCATGCACAACATGGGTAAATGAATGTATATATATATATGTATAAATAATAACAAGAACCATCCCCCACTCCTCAAAAATGAACAAAAGGAAAACATTCAACCCCGGAATAAAACAAGTAAACAAGAAATCAATAAAGACGAGGGCGGGAGTTTCCATGGCAACGCTTGGAATGGCCAGACAGGTCTGTGAGTCCACAGTTTGGCCTTTGGCTTCTGGCTTGAGGGCAGATGACGCTTTTCCACATAGATAAACCTGAATGTGCTGAATATCGTCGCAAAACATCTCATCAATGATCCACGTCAAGACAATGATCAAAGAGAGACCAGCGAAACCAGCGACTTTTGTCAGCATTTTCCACTTTCTCTCCCTTGCATGAAACGACAGCAAGAAATATCTAACAACATGCCATTCCCGATACGTCGAGTTTTGTCGCCTTCCACGTCTCATGACACTCTCATTCTATCATTCACATTCAAAATCTGCCCGTGGAAATCAGGCAATGATCAGGGTCGTACAAATGAACTCGGTACAAATTTCTCAAACATGAACATGAAATGGGATGAACAAAAGGAAAATAAATACAAAAGAATAAAAATAAAATGGAGCCGACCCTTGAAAACCCCAGCATGGAATCTCCAATGACTTGATCATCAACAGACATGAACTCGATTGAAGTCTACAAAGTATGTACATCAAATGACACTTATAACGGTAGTATATATACTGTACATTTCATATGAAATCGGGGAGTAGGGAGGAAAAATCATCTTTCAGTACAAAAATAAAATTTCCTGAATTCAACTCTATAAATAGGTCGAAGATGAGTACATAAATATGTCAAAGCTGAGAACATTGCTTTCATAACCCTGAGAGATCATCAATCCAGGAGGACAGGTGAAAAGGTGTATAATCATCATAAGTATAGAATAACGCAACATACAGGAGTCTGTAACTGTAAGGAACTTGGCCCTTTACTTCTACACTAATCAGGGTGGTGCTCACTTTTAGGTCTTCCCCCACAACTTTCATTTTTCTCCATTCTGTATATCTCTCTTTCCCTTTTCTTTGCCCAAAATTCAATTTTTTATACTGCCATAACAATTAACAAATTCTAAAAGTAAAGAGCCAAAATAAAAAACCTCTTTTGGCTAGATCGATAACTGGTGAAGGAGATGCTTTAAGACATCTAGTTCTTCTGTTGTCTGCACTCAGTTGTCGATCACTATCAATTGATCTTATCAGAGAAAATGTACTCTGTTTCTCAACATTTTGTTGCTTTAAACAAACTTTTTGTATATTATTTTTATTTTACAAGGACTTTGCCTCCAATTGCATAATTAGCGAAATTTTTACTTTTGTAGCAGTCACAGATTCGGAGCGAGAATGAGCATGATAAGAAGATGGTAACAAAACAGCAGCCTTGCACTTTGAACGCAGCAAAAGGAGAAGAGGGTGGGTGAGGCTGACTGGAAAGGGATGGAGCAGAATGGAAGAATGCAAGGGGGCGCCAAAGAAATGGGCCATGTGTGCGAATCAGACTCCAAACCTGGAATCCAACAACCCACGGAATTCTTACAGACACTAACAACACTACTGTCACCAACCCTTTTACCACTTCTTACAATTGAGCATTTCTAACTTCTACGACATTCCACAAGCTAAACTCTGAAAACTGCTTTTTTAAAGGTATGATTGTCTAAAAATCTAAAATGCATTTACTATATTATACAAATATTTGAAAGCAAAGGTAGCATATTTAATGGGAAATGTATTTGTCCTTGGGTCATGACTTAAATTTGTCCAAAATATAAGTAAAGATTTGTAGTAGTATCAACGAATGTTTGTGCTCAATCTGTAAGTCCTCGAAAAGTACATAAATTGATAAAAAAAAACAACACAACCCAACAACGGAAGAAGTGATAAGTAACCCCGACAACCCCATCCTCAAATCAGTCAATCAGTTGCATATCAAACTTCTGAAGGCCTGCACCAAAGTGTTCCAACGCCTACAGATCAGGACACACTGCCGACAGTAGTGCCTTTTGAATACAGGACGACAATGATCTAGCGACAACAGGAACATTTAAACGGCAATATTACAGAAATGGGATTGCATTCACGAATTCAACGTCAATGGGTCTATCAAACTTGTTCCTTGTTCAAGAGGAGGACTGAAAATGAGAATCCCAAAACCAAAACAAAAAAACCCTCAATTTTTCTTCGAACCAGCTAATGAAATGCGTAGAGCTAAATTGAGAGGAAGAAATTTAAGATGATTGCGACTGTTGAATTCCATTCTAATTTCAATCCCTGCCATGATTCTCTTACACATTAACAGCATTTTTCTCTCCATCAGCGTTTTCCTCTTCTACACTCCAGCTCGCTGCCATAAATATAAAGCAAGTCATTGTTCTTTCATCCACCCCACACGCACTGAATCCACGGTGAATATGTACATGTTTTCCTTCTCTCTCTCTTTGTCTTTCTCACGCACACCTTAGTCCCCCTGTGACAGCAGCATGACATTTGAGAGCAGAAAAATAACAACAGGTCTTCCAAAGAACAACAACACAACAAGATGGAAAACCAAGCCTTTCACAGGTCTCCCCAACCCTTTGTACAAGAATACAGCAGAATTATTGAAAGCGTCTCCAGCATTGTTCAGTAAAAAAAAAAAAAAAATTAAATATATTCATATAATAGAGGAAAAGAAGACTAGTAAACAAACTAAAATGATGGGCCAAAAACAATTCAACAATGATAGACAATATTCAATTTGATTGTAACAGAAAGATGCCGAGGGTAAAATTCACAATGGACATTGACATTCAGAACAGGTAGACAGCCCCCTGAATTGTCATAACTTACTGAAAATCTGGCTACAGAGGAGACACGTTAATATCATCAACCACTACTAGAAATGGTGTCTACTCATTGAGGCATGAAGGCTGAGACGGCAGGATAATTCAGTCTCATTTTGTCTTTTGTTTAATACGAGAGGATGAACGACTACGGGAGAACCAACTCCGCAGGGCACCATAAGTGGTAGCCTGGTCTGCGAGTTCAGCGCAAAGGCTTTTGGAATCTTCTGATAACAGACAAAAAAAAACACTTTTCTCTCTGTTCTCTTCTTAAAGATTTAGCTTTTAAAAAAAGGGGGAGGGGGTGGGGGGAGAAGAGGTCAAGCGGAGACTAAAGAACCGAAACGAAACAAAAACTCAGAAACAACACAAACAAAAAAAGAGAAAAAAAATAAAAAAATTGCTGTACCCTAATCAATTACAGTTCAAGTCCAAACACTTCTAAACCATTCTATTCCTACAAACAAGAGATAGGCAATTCGATTACGTGCAATCAAACTTGAAAGCAGTGTCGGATACAGCGTCCAACAAAAAAGGAAGCAGAGACCCATTGAGGTCGATGCAGAGCGCAAACAGCGACAACAATACGCACAAAGTGTGGAAGAAGCGATTCCAAGATGAGAAAAATGGCAAGGAATAGGGAGGGTAGAGGGCCGTCTTTCGTCTCACACACTAAAAATTCATTGCGTTGCATACGGTACTCAAAACATGAAAATAAATACGAGAATATCTCCTGATATGCACGATGAGTGAAATGTCACATATATAAACATGAAATGTACATCAATAGCCCAGTAATGCCACTACACCACTAACAACCAGGCAGTTCCACGGTGAAACGGCGGCTGGATGCATGAATAAATACTGTTTTGTCGTTAAGTTCACCGAGGACAATGCAAAACCAAAATTTCTAGACAGAAGTTCATGTGACTAGTTATCATAAGTTGGGGGAGGGAAAGGGATGTGCACAGCAAATAAATGAGAGCGAGATAAAATGGAGAAAAGTAAAGAAAAAGACAAGGAGGGAAGTAAGACCTGGATTCTTTTTTGTGCACCACCGATTTCTCCCTTTCTTTTCAGCTACAACAAAAAGTAAGGAAAACGATCATGGCATCGTAGAGAAAAAACGTCTGTTTGGTAAAAGCAATTGTAAATGAATTTGGAATGTGTTGTTGGTTCCTTCTTTTGAGTATCCGTTCTCAGACATTCTAATTAGCATTTTGATGAAGAGAGAAAATGCTTGCGTCGTCATTTATCCTTGTTAATCGCAAAGCCAGACAATGACGTAAAGAAAGAAAGAAGAAAAACGATGATAAAAAGGGACATTATGGATTAAACCACAAAATGCTTTTCTTATTTCTCTTCTTCGTCTTCCTAAGATCAGCACAAGGGTGAGGGAAAGTATACGCAGCAGTATGGTGCCACTAACTACACCAGACGGATGATTGAGAAAGGTGGACGTTTGCTTCTACCAGGCATTTGGCCCAAGCTCTCACAGACACTCCCCACTTAATACATACAGTATTTACAGATTGCATTCAACAACACACTTGGGAATCAGGACTCTTTCCGAACTTGATGCATTCGGTAAGGACTTGAAAATGAACGAATAATTTACTTATAAAAAAAACAACAACACAGCACATGATGACAGCATAACAGTGACATGTCCTATACTCTCCCCACCTTACTCAGACAAGCAAAGAAACAACAACACCACGTAAAAACAACCCGACTTGTAACAACACTGAAATGGATTCCTGAGACTGATAATCTATCCAACTAGTAGATTCGTTTCACAACAAGTGGCGGCATAATAATTAAAAAGATGATTCGATTCACTCCTTGGCAGTTGCCTCCTCTTGTTGAGCATCTTCCGACAGCTGCTCACTTCCTTTGGTTGTTGACTCAGCAGGCGTGGCGGCCGATTCGCTGGCAGCGGCCGTTTCGTCCGTCGTTGACGACGGGTTTGAAGGGGCCTCTGACGACTTCTTCTCCTTGGGGTCGATCTTCATGACCCGGTCTTTCAATGAGTCCAAAATCTTGTCCAGCTTGAGCGAGCCCATGATTTTGTTTTTGTTGGGCACCTTCAAGTTCGTTGAGGCAGACGATGAGGACGACGGATGGGTCTGTTGACTTTGCTTCTGGGATGGCGATGACCGATGATGAGAGGAGGAGGGTGAGGGTGATGATGATGACACGCGCCTCTCGCTAGACGATTTTGATTGGGAGCCTGACTTCATGGACAAGTCGGTGGCCTCTTCCTGCGAACGGGACGAGGAGGATGTCGAAGATCTGTGTTTGCTCCCGCTACTGCCACTGTTGTTGTTGCTGCTGCTGCTGCTGCTGGTGGTGCCGTGGTGAGCGCTCCTCTTGACGCTGAGATCCTGAGGGGCCTGCGGAGACAGAGGCGACTCCGAGGGTCTCCGGCCGCTGCTGGAGCGTCGGTCCCGTTCTGACGACCGGTGGCTGTGAGCCGAGGGGATGGGCGATGGCGATGGTGATGGGGAGGAGGGCGACTGCTGAGGTAGATCACGCTGCTGCTGCTGCTGGGTGGGGTAGTGGTGGTGGGGCTGGCTGTGCTTCCGCTTCTTCTCGTGGTGGTGGTGGTGATGACTGCTGCTGTGGTGATGATGACTACTGTCACGGTGGTGGTCGTGGCGGGAGGAGGAAGAATGGGACGAAGAGGAGGAGTGTTTGCTCGACAAGCTCGTGGACAGGGAGGAGGACGTGGCGGCAGCAGGGGAGGTGGAAGAGGAGGAGGTGGACACCAAACCTTCCAGGCCACCGAGCCCGACCCCGAGCCCGCCCACACCGGTTTCCCCGTTGACAGCCGCGCCCAAGCCGGGCAGCAGACCAGCCGGGAACACGCCGGCCAGGGAGGTGGGCAGGTTGGGGAAGCCGGGCAGCGTGCCGGACTGGGCGGCGGCTGCGGCCAGGAGGGGGTTGTACATCATGGGGTTGAAGTAGAACGGGGGGAAGGACGGGTGTGGGGAGTCTGCCGTGGCGGCGGCGGTGGTGGCGGCGGATGAGGAGGAGGAAGAAGGAGTGGTGGAGGCCGACGGGGACTTGGAACGCCCAGAGGAGGAGGGTTCGTGCTGCTTGCCGTCGACGCTCCCCCTTCTGCCGCTGCTGCCCTCGCCTTCGGGGTCCATCTGTTGCTTTTTGGCACTACCGGAACCATCACCACCCGCCGAAGAAGACGAAGAGAGTTGTTGTTGTTGTTGCTGCTCTTTCCCGGCGGCCCTTTCCACAGCCTCCTTCAGCTCCTTCTCCCGTTCCTTCAGCTCCTCCTCCATGGCCTTGGCCAGGTGTGGAGGGAAGCCCATGCCCGGAAGCCCCAGCCCTTGCAGGCCCAGCAGCGGGTTAGCGAGCCCCGGCAGCCCGGGCAGGGCCCCGAAGGGCAGGCCCATGGAGAGCTTGGGGAAGCTGCCCATCAGCCCGGCCGTGCCCTGGAAGGCTGAGAGGGCCGCCATGGAGGCCGCAGACATGGAGGCAAACCCGCCGAGGTCCCCAGCCCCAGCCCCAGCCCCGGCCCCGGACATCATGTGCGAATGGAGCAGGCCGGCCTCCCGGGGTTTGCGGCCACGGCCAGAGGGCTTGAGGATGCGGTTGTCCATGGCCTTGGGGAGGATGCCCTGGGGAAGGGGAAAGAATGGAATGGAAACAGTAAAACACCGTTATTGGAGGATGGGGTTAAGGGGGAGAAAGCAAAACGCAGAGGTGCCAACCCTAGAGGAGCCAAAAGAGGGACAACTTAGGTGGAGATTTGGAGGGACAAATGTTACCTACTTAGTAGGTTCAACTTTTGACCAATATCACAAATGATGAAAACAAAATAGTTACGTCCAACAAATATAGAATTTAGTTAATGAAAAGTAAATTCTTCAAAACTTTGTCAATTAGATAGATTTTTGAAAAAATAAATGGGGGAAACAAGAATAATGACAGACTAAATGGAGGGACAAGTGATATTTAGGAGGGATAAATACTGCTTTTTAAAAACTGTTGGCATCTCTGAAATAGGGTCACAATTCTGATGGCTACAAGATTGTCACTTATGCTTTAAGATCCTTCAGTGACCCGAATTCAAGGGGCTTAAAGGGTTAACAGTTGGGAGTTGCACGCTGTCTATGGGATGATCTTGTATCATCTGTTCTGCTTAACGCTACAGAAACCGGGATAACCTCTGGCTCATTGGGTTTCTCAAGGCCTAGAAGGAATTTTACTTTACTTTATATGCAAGTTGGAGGACTTACCCAGAGAGGAGGAAAAAACCACCCGACTCAAACAACTGCAATTTGCTTCTGAGTCTGCTTTTGAAAAGGTGGAGGAGTCTATATATACGAAGGTCTCGACTGCTTTGCCACCATGGCTCGTAAAGACAAAGAGAAAAATGGTTGTAGACAATAAGTAAATAATAGACAAAGTAATTGAATAGCCCCGAAAGAACAAAGACAAGAAATATGCACAGGAATAGACTGAAAGAGAATCAAGACAAAAGTGGGACGCAAACCTGCAACCTCTGCGTCGGCCCGGCACCCATCGCCTCGCCATAAACAATAAAGAGAAAGCGCTCTAGGGACCAAGCCAGCTACGCTTTCAATTTGTAGCAAGGCGGTGGGTGCCGACGCAGAGGTCGCGGGTTCGAGCCACACTTGTGGCAATTTGTTTTTCAAGCTTTTCCTATGCATCTTCCTTGTCTATGTTCTTTCCGGACTATTCAATTACTTTGCCTATTATTTACTCACGGCTTGTAAAGGAACAAACCACGATAGTAAAGTACGTGCCTTGAACCAATTTACTACGAGAGTTCAAATTAAAACGGCCTTTTGTGCCAAAACTGCGTGTACGGTATTTTTCAAAATTGACGGTGTTTTGTTGCACACATTAGAAGGGGCGGTAACGAGGACACACCCTCTGAAATTATTACTACTTCCTGTTAATTGAACGCGCGACAAAAAACGTGAAATAAAACGATTAGGGAGAATAAATGCAGCCGCACACGCATACTATTTTACCACGCGTACGTACGCACTGACAAACACACACACACACACGCACGCACGCACACACACACACAAACAGATTCCGTTGACGGTGATTATGATATCGTATCACGGCTGAAAGGACCGTTTACAAATCTAATTGCCCGACTGACTAGGAGGAGGAGGGTGAGAGATGCTGCGGCGATACACGATCGTAAAGCATCGTGTACACCACGACCGTTTTGAGGTTTGACATGAAGGAAAGCAACCGTGTGACGGACCGACAAAAGGGTGGCTGCAAACCCCCGTCGGTAGCCGACTCAACTCCCATCCCGTATCAAAGAAAAGAAAAGCCTATCCAGTTATAATAAAAAGAATAGACAACTGAACAGTGACATTAAATACTCTCATGGAAATGAAAGTAGAGCGAGATAGCCGTTACAAAGAAAGCGTGCGGGGAACGATGGCAAGCTCACCAACCGTGAATTGTTTACGGTGATAAGAAGACCCTCATTTACTATCCGCTGTGTGGAGAGATGGAGAGAGAAACAGAGAGAGAAACAGAGAGAGAGAGAGAGAGAGAGAGAGACAGAGAGACAGAGAGACAGAGAGAGACAGAGAGAGACAGGGAGAGACAGACAGACAGACAGAGAGACGGAGAGAGAAAGAAAGAGAGA
>JAUEKT010287475.1:0-11464 GCA_031762655.1 Doris verrucosa | reverse complement strand
ATGTTGTGGAAAAGGATTTCACCCTTTGAATGGTACCAATAAAGACCTGTTTGAATCAACCAACAAGGACGTTATACCTATTTAACTACTAACAAAGATCCAAACTTAAGTCTACTCTTTTCTCGCTAGCCATCTTGGTGACAAAGGGTATGAAATAAAATTCAAATTGACTGTCGTATACCAGAGCGATGATCATGAAGTGAATGGTAAAATGCGGTATGAACAAAGAATTTATTGTAAGCACAGGGCCAGTTGCTCCAAACAAAACAAAGCATTCACTGATTGAGGACAACAGGGCAGCTTTGATTTCATTGGTTGCGATAAGGTGATGCGCAATGGATGAATGGTCATCTCCACCCACGTCCACCCATGCGATTGACAGGTAAAGCATGCAGCGAAAAGCTGCGTCAATGCGCGAGTCAGCCAGTAAACTCAGCCCCTTGTCAACACCTTATTGCATGGTTGGGCAGGGATGTCTGAGTTTCAAGATTTCCCTCTTGCGTAAGCGACGCCTAGTCTCCGTGGCTCATGGCAAGCGTGGACGCGCACTCTCGATCATCATTGACCTGAGCAATGTAACAAAACCCTTAACTCTGTCCATGATGTCTCAGGAGAACGACTTGCAAGTCTGCATGTGACCGCTGCTCAACTGTCAACACCTTTCTGTAATGCCAGACGGCTTATTGAAGACACAAGTTTCCAGATTTCACACTTACATACTGGCTCCTGGGCAGTTTGAATTTGCTTTTACGACACCCTAGGCCTGGGCAATTGTACTTACGCTTAACACTTAGTTGAAATGTGAAAATAAACCAAGTCAACGTTCACGTCGGTATTTTTTTTCTTTTTCTTTCCTTTTTAAAATAACATTTTAAGTGACCCTGTCATTTTCTTTTCCCGATTACAGAGCTAAAATAAAGAGAAAAAATTCCGTTCCCTGGGATTTCTTCCCGATTTGATGGGTTTCCCGATTACAGAGGTTCCCGATTAGAGAGGTTCCACTGTAGTATAGCAGATGAGAAGACCAGAGACTGCAATCCATCTCCTCTTTCTCTAAGTGAACATCCAATTGCATCCGGATATTTCAGGAAATGTAGAAGTGTTAATTTCATGTATTTTTAGTACTAATCAATTCACTTTTTTTTTACAGGGGTAAAATCATATCTTTATACTACAACCACTTTTCACTCATTGACAGCATAAAAAACACTTCAAAATACTCATTTTTACTATTTTAATGATTAAAATGGGTTCATGATTAACATTTTTGTGAGAATTCAAGATTTTTATTTATTGCAACAACAAAAATGGCCAGATGGCCAAAAAAATGGCATTTCCAAAATCAGCATCCCCAAATTGTTTGAAATCAGTTCTTAAACCTTATGTGGCAGAAATGGTGTTGACTAGTGTTATATAGAGATATAGATTAACATTTTAGATATAGAAAAAAATAGGAGTTAAAAAACACCCTTTTACTATCTACATCAATTTTCATGCTGCTTAGGCTGCCCATGGAGTAGGAACCAATTCGAACACGACTTCTTCAAAAAGTTGTCTTCGGTATGAAAGTGCATTCAATACAACTTTTTGACGAAAGACAACTTTTAGGAGTTGTGTTGGAGTTGGTTCCCATTGCATGGGCAGTTTTAGCACATCATATTGTGGTCATGGAGATTCCTTTGTATGAACGCTGGCCGTCAATACATATAGAGATATTTATAGATGCTTATGCTTAATATTTATTGACCTTAATGTTCACAGAAGTGTGAATCTTGTAGTGTGAGCACAGCCAAATAAAGCCTCACCTCACCAATGATGATGACGATAATTGTCAATGACCCTCAAAATGTTAAGTAAAAGTAAGTTTCTTCTAAGCCTTGACAGACCCAAAGAGCCGGAGCTTATTCCCGTTCTGTAGTGTTAGGCAGAACAGATCCACTCCAGCTGTCGCCAGCTGGAGTGGAGTAACAAGATCTGCCCAGAACCGAGTGCGATGGCGGGGAATTGTCGATGGCCTTTGCTCTTTCCCGAGCTACGGGCCTAAGTAAGTAAGTAAGTAGAACAGATGATACAAGATCATCCCCTGGACGGGATGCTTGTCTATCGCAGGTTTTACTCCCCAGCCCTTGCCGGTACTCATTTACACTCGAGTCGAGTGAAGCCATTGGAGTAAACTTTCTTGCTCAAGGAAAACGCACATGGTCGCGAATGGGATTCGAATCTGTACCTCTTGGTCAGCAATTCCAACACCATAACCACTTGGCCACCATACCTCCACCCTCAAAATAAAAAGCACTATTTTCGTACTGTCCATCTGAAAAAGCAATGGGACTGCCGGCTCGAAGAGAACCCTTGGCAGTGGCATGAATATTACTGTCAAATTCGCTTTCACTTCTGTGTTATCCAAGAGCTTGTCACAAAAAGGCTGCCGTTTGCTTGAGCTGCCTTGCACTTTACAAAATCTGGGTTTTCTGGGCCAGCCAGCGTTCTCGCAACTTTTCAGGCGCTTATACTAGGGCAATAAGTGGTCAACAGACCCAGATGGGGCACTGCACCAACAGCAGGAGAGATCCTGTCCTGGGATTATCCTGTTTAGATGAGCATTCACGCAATATAGCCGGTCCTTAGGCCAAACGTAATTGTCTGATACAGGATGTTAACTCAATCTGGTTCATACTATGCATCCACAGGCCAGCAGGTGCTGCTAGTAGGTCTATCTTTTGCTTTTCCATCTTTTGAATATTTTTTGTCATTTTTACGCTTAACGTGACTGAAAATTGTTAACAAGGTAAATTTCAAATTAACCAACAAATACTGTCACGTCATTCAACACACACCCAAATCAAAGAATATATTTCTTAAGAGTCCAATAAAAAATTTAATTCTTTGTTTATTATGTGATAAAATTACAAAATCATTGAATTGAGAGATAATAACAGGTTATAGAATATATCTAAGATTTCCATTGCAAGTATAAAAACTGATTAAATCTACCCCTCTGTGGCATGACTGGCTGACATGGGATCATGAAATCTCAGGCTTTCCATCCCAGCTGTTAACTCCACACAACGTATCCCTGATTATACGCTTCATACATAAAATACACTAATTTGATGCACAATCCATATACAACAGACACATTTACAGGTTTGCGAAAAATGCCTCAGCAAATCTAAGAGGTTGATCTTTAATTAATATTCTAATATGAACTTAACACTAAATGAACTGGAAACAGTGGATAATTGAAACTCTGAAGGTCACAATAGAAAAGGGACAAAGACAGATTTATATTTGTATGGATTTTTATAGCCTGTATCCCCACATACATACAAGCTCATCGACTACACCATTTATTTATCCTCCAGCAGGCCATTTCATTCTTCTAATTCCTTGAGGAACCTACAGTAGAGCAAGCAGCCTGTAAGGTGCTCATACTAGTACTAGCATATTAAGACCTTTTGCTGCCTATAGTTGGGTACTCAGTTACACTGGAGTGAAGCAACTGGAGTTATTTTATTACACAAAGAAAAACGCAATGGCTGTGGTGAGAATCAATACATTATCACAGTTCAGAGCTACTAGAAGTATATAAGTGTATACTGGAACTTTAACAATGGTTGGAAAGTGATTTTCACCCTTCATAGTGTTGTAGTATGACTAATGGTACAATGAGCTACTCCCTACTGATAAATAATATCAATGATGGATCCCTTAATGTTGGTTCAGAGTTCAGACAATAAAAAAAGGAGTACGACTTCCTGTTGAGCTAACGGTCTCCTTCCCACATGTCACCCTCTGTCTTGGGCTTATTCATTTCATAATATTATTGTGTTTGTAATGTAATAATAACACAACATGGTGTCAGAGTGAAATTTTTCATCCTGCATAAATCTATCTAGATCTAGAGCTAATTGTCTGTGACAAAGTACCAGTCAGGACAAGATTTTGATAAATAGATCTAGAAACGAGGCCAGTCTGCAAGAATGCACTGCCAGTTCTAGATTCTAGATTCTAGATCTTCTAGATCTAGTCTAGTCAAACTTCAAGAGGCGACAAGGTGAGATCTACCCTAACTAAGCCTAAGCCTATTACAATAATACATTAATAGATAAGAAGCAAAACAAGCATTATGTCTATTAAACTCCGACAGCCCGAGGAATTAGACTTTCATGTCGAAGGAGAGAAGGGACTCGCAGAGCGCTGGCGAGCATGGAGAGAAACCATGACAATTTTTCTAGACCTGTCAATGACAGAGAAGACAGAGAAAGAAAAGTACTCAGCCATACTCTATATAATCGGACAGCAAGGAAGAGACATACACAATACGTGGGACGTCCAAGATGATGACAAAACTGTGGACAGATTACTAGACAGATACGAAATGTACTGTAATCCCAAAACAAATATTACTCTCGAGAGGTTCAAATTCAACACAAGATCACAAGAAGCACAAGAAACAATCGATGAGTATGTTACGGCCCTTCGAAAGCTTTCTAAAAACTGCAGATTTGGAGACTTAACAGAAGACCTAATCAAAGACAGAATTGTTGTTGGAATCTCATCCCAAGCATTGAAGGAAAGAATGCTAGCCGAAGGAGACTTATCACTAGACAAAGCTCTTTCTATCTGCAGAGCAGACGAAGAGTCGAAGAAAGGCTTGAGATTAATGGGGTCAGAAAGGGTGGATGCTATAAATAAAGATTACCGGAATGCTCACAAGATCAACCGCAACAACCACAGACCCAAAGTAACAAACCATCAACAAGCCTTGCCAAGAAAACCTGGGGACAAGAATAATAATAAAACACCCCAGTCTCAACATCTAGGCCAAAGACCTTATTGTTGTAAGAGATGTGGAGAAAGCCACCAACCTAGATCTTGTCCAGCATATGGAAAGGAGTGCCATAACTGTCATGGTAAGAACCATTTCGCAAGAGTCTGCAAGAAAGTTTTAGCAGTGGACTTACAGGAAGAAAAAGAGCATAGTCGAGATGAACTATTCATTGGCTCAATACAGACAAATTCAAGAAATGAATGGAATTTGGAAATGATAGTAGAAAACAATCCAGTTATTGCCAAACTTGACACAGGGGCACAAGCAAACGTAATGCCAATTACAGTTTTTGAGACAATCAATTCAACTAAAAAGCCTGATCCATGTAGAGCAAGACTTGTTTCATATACAGGTGACAAAATCCCTATTGAAGGACAAGTTACACTATCATGCCAATACAAGGATAGAAAGGAAGAGGTGAAATTTATACTGACGTCAAGCAGATCACCCACAATAATTGGACTAAAAACATGTGAATCAATGAAACTGGTGCAAAAGATAGCCCACATCAATTCCAAAGAATGCAAACCTGAATCTAGGCTGCTATCTACTGTTAAGTGCAAGCCAATTAAGATACAAATCAAGGAAGACACCACTCCATACAGTCTAATGACTGCAAGAAGAATAGCCTTACCACTCCTCGGCAAAGTGAAAGAGGAGTTGCGTAGAATGAAGGACAATGGAGTAATTGAAGAGGTTACAGAACCTACAGAATGGGTTTCCCCCATGGTCCCTGTAATGAAACCTGATGGCTCTATCAGAATATGTGTCGACCTAAAGAAACTGAATAAGGCCGTAAAGAGAGAGAGATTTGTAATCCCCACAATCGACGACATTATTCATGAATTGAGAGGGTCGACTATTTTCTCCAAACTGGACGCACAGTCAGGATTTTGGCAGATACCCCTTGACGAGACAACTGCCAAATTAACCACATTTATAACACCATTTGGAAGGTTTTATTTCAAGCGCGTTCCATTTGGCATATCCTCAGCCCCGGAAATATTCCAAAGAACAATGATGGAGATATTGGATGGACTGGAGGGTGTAATTTGCTATTTTGATGACATAGTGTGCCATAGCAAGACTGCGGAAAAACATGAAGAACTACTCACAAAAGTGATGGAAAGACTAGAAGAAGCTAACTTGACATTGAATGAGAAGAAATGCAAATACAGGCAAAGTGAAATAAAATTTCTGGGACACATCATCAACAGTCAAGGCATCAAGCCGGACGAATCGAAAGTAGAGGCGCTCTTAAAAATGAAAAAGCCAGAGAATGTCATCGAGCTCAGAAGATACCTAGGAATGATAAATTACTTAGGAAGATTTGTGTCTAACTTATCAACAATGCTGAAGCCTTTGAATGAACTCTTAAACAAAGAGGCTACATGGACTTGGGGTCCACCACAGGAAAAAGCTTACGCTGATGTCCTCCAGATGTTAAGAACAGCACCGACACTTGCTTATTATGACCCAAACCTACCTACTGTTGTTGAAGCTGATGCATCAAGCTATGGGATAGGAGGAGTACTACTACAGCAACACAAAGTTGGGCTCCTACCAATTGCGTACTGCTCAAGAACTCTAACGAACGCAGAGCAGAGGTACGGACAAATCGAAAAGGAATGCTTGGCAGCTCTATGGTCATGTGAAAGATTTGATCGCTACTTGATTGGACTTCAAAGTTTCACACTTTATACAGACCACAAGCCACTTGTTCCACTGATCAATACTAAAGACTTATCAGAAACACCAATCAGATGCCAACGCATGCTGATGCGAATGATGCGATTCAAGTTACAGGCACAACATAGACCTGGCAAATCAATGTTAACATCAGATACGCTGTCACGCAGCCCACTAGTCCAGAAAGGAATCGAAGAGGAACCTTTCGAAAACGACATAGAAACTTATGTCTACATGGTGAAATCATCATTGCCAGTGTCAGATGAAAAGTTGGAAGAAATTAGAAGAGAAACCTGCAGAGATGCAGACTTACAGAAAATCATCCAAAATATCAAAGATGGGTGGCCTGACCATAAAAGACAAGTCCCAGCAACCATACAAGAATTCATGAGTAGCAAGGGAGAACTAAGCATTTTGGATGGAATTGTAATAAAAGGGAACCGGATAGTAATACCCAAATCCTTACAAAAGGAAATGCTTGAAAGAATCCATGATGGTCATCAAGGTGTCTCAAAATCTAGAGAAAGAGCCAGACAAGCTGTATGGTGGCCAACAATCTCAAAAGATATTGAATACAAAGTAAAATCCTGCATGAGATGTCTTAAACTACAGCCCTCACACCAAAAGCAACCACTGCTACCGAGTAAACTGCCAGATAGACCATTTCAGAAAGTGGCGGTAGACCTGTGTGAAATGAAAGGAAAGCATTATTTAGTATGCATAGACTACTACTCCAGGTGGATAGATATCAAAATCCTACACCAGCTAACTTCCAGTGCAGTCATCGGGAAATTAAAAGAAATATTCTCACAGCATGGAATTCCAGAGGTTCTTGTCTCAGATAATGGACCACAGTTCATAGCTGGAAATTTCAAAAAGTTTGCATCAGACTGGAACTTCCACCACCAAACTTCTAGTCCATATCACTCACAAGGAAACGGTGAAGCGGAACGGGCAGTTCGAACTGCAAAAGGGATCTTGCAACAAGAAGATCAGTACCTCGCTCTCCTAACGTACCGCTCCACACCCTTGCCATTCCTTAGGTTCAGCCCAGCGGAACTGGCTATGGGAAGGAAACTAAGAACAACATTACCATCCCTTCCAGCCAACCTACAACCAAAGTCGGTCAATAAAGAAATTGTGCGCCAAAGAGATGAGGAATACAAGGCGACAACGAAAAAATATCACGACTTAACAGCAAGGAACCTTAAACAGCTTAATGCCAGAAGCTCTGTTTTGATTCAAGATGAAAGAGGAAATGGTTGGAACAGAAACGGAAAAATTACAGCACAATGCTCGTCTCGGTCTTACTTCGTAAAAACAAGCTCGGGTCAAGAAATTCGTCGAAATCGAAGTCACTTACGAAGTGTTCCGGAGCAACAACTTTCCAGTACACAACCGCTTCATTACAACATATCGCCCGAGGCGACGTCAACAGAACCAGATCCAGCGAACAAAGAAGTCAAGCTCTCATGCTTACCTTTGTCCGAGCAGGCAACGCACGAACGCGGACCTGTTCGTGGTGACAACATGTTACCACAGGAACACCCCATAACACTACAAACATACACTACTAGAAGTGGACGCAGTGTCAGAAAACCGCAGAAACTCACACTGTAGGCATGGCCATTGATTAGGAAAATTCGAATGAACGAAGGCGTCCACAACACTATATACACACCTTTCATAGTTGCAAAACACTAGTTAAAGCTACAAGAGCTGACAAATGTGCGCAGTAGCTTGTGTGCATCTCTTAGCGAGTACTAGACTCTTTATTAGTTATAAATTCACCAGAGGAAACACTTTTTCACCTTTAATTGTAAAAGAGGGAGATGTTGTAGTATGACTAATGGTACAATGAGCTACTCCCTACTGATAAATAATATCAATGATGGATCCCTTCATGTTGGTTCAGAGTTCAGACAATAAAAAAAGGAGTACGACTTCCTGTTGAGCTAACGGTCTCCTTCCCACATGTATTGTCACCCTCTGTCTTGGGCTTATTCATTTCATAATATTATTGTGTTTGTAATGTAATAATAACACAACAGATGGATGGATGGATGGATGGATGGATGGATGGATGGATGGATGGATGGATGGATGGATGGATGAATGGATGATGGGTAGATCCACAATTACAAGTCAAGGGGAAAATGTAGATAGTAGACCTACCCGACAGACAGATATACAGACAAACAGACAGACAGACAGACAAACAGACGGACAGACAGACAGACAGACAGACAGACAGATAGACGGACGGACAGACAGACAGACAGACGAGTGGACTGACTGACAGGACAGGGGTGAAGGCTGGCAGATAGACCGATCGACGGTTAAGCAAACATAATATTGTGGTCATGTCGATAGACAGATAAACAAATGGACCGACCGATGGATAGACAGACAAAAAGACAGAGACGAAACTTGTGGCAAAGACCACGGGACACGAAACAAAGACCCAGCCTCAAGATACCAAACGACCTATTCAATAATACTATTCATCGATTTTGTCTTGCGAAGAGAAACTTAAAGAAACAAAACAAATCCCAACACGGCGAAATGCAAAACCTGAGATTCTTAACACGCCAATTGATCGTGTAAGTAATGTGTAAAGTGTCGGAGAGTGCGTGTGTCCATAATTAATCATACGTATTGCGTGTCTTTGCGCGTGCGCGTTTGTGCGTACTCAGTGCATCTGTAAGTGGAAAGTGTGCCTGTATTGCTGATGGATTATTTACGCTGTGTGTTTGGGCGTGTGTGCGAGTGTGTGTGTGTAAGTGCGTGTATTGTAATTGGTACCGTACAGTATACATAATTTATACTATGAGATGTGTGTGTGTGTAATGTGTTCATCTGTATGTAGCGGGTGTGCGTTGTGTGAGAAATGTGTCGCAAGGTATGTAATGTGTGTGTGTGTGTGTGTGTGTGTGTGTATGGGTGTGTGTGTGTGTGTGCGTGTGTGTTAGGTTTCAATTCAGTGTCCCAGCTGGTAGCTGTACAGGCTCCCCAGCAATTATTTAATTTTGCGATAACATTGGCACGAGACTCTTTCTTAAACCACATTAACGCATCGCCATCACCGCCCCTGCACTAGTCTAGATCTACACATTGATTTAATCTCAACGATTTCTTAACGACTGGACCTTCGCTTGATTTCCTTCAACTTAATGAATTATTACTACAATAGTGTTCTTAATGATTATCCACTTTTTGTTAATCCAAATTGACAGAGATATATCGATGTAACTAAGAGACTGGGCGAAGAATCAGTGATCATATTTGAAGAGGATATCAAATCAGGTTTTAGATTCCACAATTGCCAAACCCAATTACGCATAAGTAAACATTGTACAGGTGATTAAAAACATTAGTCTTAGGCATAAAAAAACAGATGGCTAGTGAAAACAGGTCTAAGAGTAAAGACGCGTCCTCTAAATGCAGATGAGCATCTTGAACGTGGTAATTAATCTGGGATCTCATTCGATAGATACTAGGCTCAATTCGCAACGAAGTGTGAATAATAGATTGCGAGTCGAAACAAACCGAATCTCATACAATCCAATACGGTCTACGGCCCAATCCAATCCAATCCGATCGCTGCTTTTGCTTCCAATAATAAATGTATTATGCACGCTGCAATGAGCTCCATCCATGTTTGGAGCCGGTTGCAATAAGAAGTTACCCTGAGTTTATATTTGACATGTCTTCCGGATTTCGTGTCTGTCTTCAACTGTCTGTCTTCTATTGTCTGTCTTCTACTGTTTTTTAATCTCAGTATTCAACTGCTTGTCTTCTACCGTTTTCTTTTTTCGTGCCGATTTTAAACCTAGGAATAATTTTTAATGACATTTGCATCACACTTTTTATGATATACTCTAAACACCAATAAAAATCATTTTAGTGCCGCCTTTGGCAGTCACAGGCCTCCATAATGTGGAATGCTGTGTGATGACATTTACCGGTAAGAATTGATTATCGCATCCTCGTCATTCCTAAGTAGGCCCTACCTTGTAGTCGGACTTATAATGATGTAAGCGATACAATACATGCTCTGTTCCGAATACCTCCCTCCTATTGTTCTCAGAACAATAGATTTGAAAAGTGCGCCGTTCCGACATCCTGCTGTCCAATGTCTCTTGTCCTAAGTGGCGTAAGCCCGCGTAATGGATACAGCTGTTCAGCTGAACAAACTAAAAATCTGTCGTTGTAGTGGACAGCAATCTCGAAGGCGACTGTTTGCCAATGATTAAATGTTCTTCATTACAATAACTCGTGCTGCCATACCGGCCCTTTGAGCGGATTAAACATAAAGTAATACATTTTACTAAGAGTGAAAGTTCCTCTTGCGTAATCTTAAAGGAAGAAGTCAATCATGAATGACACCCCCCCTCAAACACACAGACACACACATATACACACACGTACACACACACACCCACACAGACACACACGCACACAGACACACACGTACGCTCACTCACACAGGCAGACACACTTTCACAAAATGTTTAATAGCTCATTGCTCCCTGACAGGCATTTTTTTTTAATGAAATGGTCTTTTAAAATCATATGACGTAACTGAGCAAAATGGCGAAACCTCGGGTTAGACAATATTTTAAAATCAAATAACCGAACACATGGATGACACGTATTTTCAATATCTATTTATTTTTACTATGCCGACATACACCTTTGACATAAACGTATTCTCATCGTCTGTGGAATTTTTGGAAGGCTTGAACTTTTAGGACTAAAAGATCGGCCGAAGCTCCGTTATAATATTAGACGAGTCTTCAGTTAACAGTTGCATGGCTTTGCTTACCGTGTGCATCCACCCCTCGCCCAAAGACTTTACAATTAGGAAGACCATTCACTCTTTAACATTCTTTGTATTTAAAAACGTCCTTCCGGTTTTGCAGCGCCCTCTATGCATTT
>JAUEKT010287366.1:0-11465 GCA_031762655.1 Doris verrucosa | reverse complement strand
CTCCCTCCCCCCCTCCCTCCCTCCCTCTCTCTCTCTCTCTCTCTCTCTCTCTCTCTCTCTCTCTCTCTCTCTCTCCTTTTATTTCACCCCCCCCCCCTTGACAAGGTTAACGAGCTCTCAAGCTGCCGAGGTAAACAGTTGCTAAACATAGCAAACATTTTCATAGCAACGTACAACTCGAGTTGAAAGCGAAGAGCCGCAAGAAAACAACCCATCGATGTCATGGGGCGGGGAAGGGAAATAAACAACTTTTCACTGGCCTGCGCAAATTGAGGCAGAGATTTCAGGCTGAGAGCAAAGCTATTTCGTCTTTGCTTGATCCTATTCAGATAATATAGTACAATATTTTTGTTCATAAGTTAAAGTAAATTTCCCTTCTAGGCCTCGACAGACCCAAAGAGCCGGAGCTTATCCCTGTTTCTGTAGCGTTAAATGGAAGAGACGATACAGACGATACAAGATCATCCCCTGGACAAGACGCTAGTCTACTGCAGGTTTTACTCACCAGCCCTAGCTGGTGCTCATTTTCACCTGAGTTGAATGAAGCAATTGGATTAAATTTTCTTGCTCAAGGAAATTACACGATGGTCGCGGATAGGATTCGAATCCCGTACCTCTCAGTCAGCAGTCCGACGCTCTAACCACTCGGCCACCGTGTCTCCTATAGTAATATAAGCTCCTCGATAAATATTTTCGTGAACGAGTCTATACTATGAATGTAACATACGGGATACGGCTAAGCATTCATTGCAAGTTTTCCGATTATACCGTGGCTCGAATGTTAATGCATGTCTACCATTGACATAAATTTAATATAGCTGCGTACCATCGATGTGTTCAATTCAATTCAATTCAATTCAATTCAATCATTCTTTATTTATCTCCACAACCAGAAATTCATTTGTGGTGCCATATAAAATACAAAAAAACTACAAACGTTACTAAAACCATCCAGATATATTATATGCATTGTGCTCTAAAAACCATTACGCAAAATCTAATTCATGTTGTAAATACTATTAAGGCTAAAAAGTATACATACTTACGAGATTTATTTAATGCTGTATTTTAAAAAAAAAATAAAATAAAATAATAATATATAAGATCGTATCACAGTTTAAAGTGTCAATATATATATTAAAACTAGAATTTGACGGCAAGCCTGTCACGCCGTGCTTCTCTAAGCGCCGTCAAAGTCAGTCTTTCCAGTCATTGTATTCTTAAAATCTTTGTCAGCATTTTAATGCAAGTTTCATGCCATTGTGTCTTCTGAAATATCCTGCGATTCCACATGTTCAAGTGTGACCTTTGCAGTTCCAACCACCAACGGCGCTGTTATTGGGATTTTACGTAGGGTATAGAATGCCTGCCATTAAACTCTTAAGAAGAATTGGCGATCATTTTATCGAAGCAAAAGGGCAAAGCAGAGTATGAAAGTGAACACGCAAAACGTTTAAAACTTGATAATATCCCATATACAGAGTGGTTTTGGAATTTTACTCGCCAGGCAAGATTTTTAGTGGGCTAGTGTGATTCCCCATCCCTGCCGTAGACAAATTGCTTTATTAAAATATCACATGTAATAG
Source organism: Doris verrucosa (assembly GCA_031762655.1). Taxonomy (NCBI): domain Eukaryota; kingdom Metazoa; phylum Mollusca; class Gastropoda; order Nudibranchia; family Dorididae; genus Doris; species Doris verrucosa. Next base: position 9,879 of record JAUEKT010287366.1, on the reverse strand, counting down.
CAATATTATATGAGATGCTGAGCACACGTGATAACACTCACACAGCCAAGCCACATAACTGTAAGATCTATTAAGTATTAAACTCATTCATCATAGTAAACAGCACAAACCATGAACGTAAATTCCATTAGAATAAGGAGTAAAATATATTCATACTAAATTAAGCTCTCTTAGCTTTTTATTGGTAGAAAAATGCCAAGAACACAAGATCAGATTCGATCACATGAGAGAAAAGGCTGATATTTATTGAATTTGTCTATGCATAGAGATTAAAAGGTTAAAAACTTAAAAATACAATGTGTTCAGAGTGAGGAACTCTCAAACTTGATAAAAGCTTTAGATATGGCACTAAATGAAAATAATGAAGCTTTTATGCAATACAATTTGATCGTAAAAGAGTGACAATTTCAAGATTTCAACCAAGATGCTCTTTATGACAACACAAGAATGCCCTTTGAGTAGGGACGGCACTAATCAATCCCTTAATCAATGGTACTCATAAACAGTAAAATAAGTGAGCATTCAATATAAATAAAGTCTTTTTTTCATTGTTGACAACTGAAAGAATGGCACATCTACATTACATCCAGCATACCACGGATAAAGGGCACGATTGCCTTGGTTTAAACGGCAAGATATAAATTAGCATAAATACTTCTACTACTTCTACTACTGTATCTGTAAAGGTAGGCAGATATAGACAAAACTAGTCAAGCATAATACAAATACAATAAAAAATCTCTGGTTACATCCTCCTCACAAAATAAATTTCTCAGTTAACATGCGTATTATTGCAACTACATACTACATAGTGCGGTTTATCTCCAGTCTTTGACTCAGGTGATTGATTTGAGGTTTAGATGATCGTGTAATCACAGACTCTGAAACGCGGCCTGCAAAAATTCTACAAGCAATTTAAATAAATTCTTAATATGTGAAAGGTGTACATCAACATAGAAAGAACATCTATAATCCACCTTTTTTCCACATTAACAATTAATATCCGTAATACGAATGCAAAGCGAAACAATATTTAAGCAGAGAATCCATCACTTTCCCCACCTATTCTAAAAATTTGAACCAAAAAATCAAATCTTGTGGCATTGAACCATTCATGAACGTGAGTGCGGACAATGGAGGAGGAGGAAAGGGTCGAGTCTACTGCATTGTTAGTTTGATGCACCATTGAACCATTCATGTGAATGAGGACGGGAGAGGAGGAGGAGGAAAGAGGGCCTACAGCATGGGTTACCACCTGATGCGACATGAGCTTCCTTTCGATGATGTAGGAGGAGCTTCTCATACATGTATTTCTATTTTTAGCGTCTCTACAAAGAGTTCATCTACTCATAGAGTGGGTCTTACAAAACTAGAAATCACAATACACATATACGACCGGTATAAAGAATTTTTGTTAGAAAATTTGCTACAGGACCACCTTTATCAAATCATTCAAAAGCGTACACAAATTTTTATCATAAAACAAATTTGATAGTAAAACAGAACAAAACAATGCAATTTCAGCCAATGGTACGTTAATGGTAAATTATATTGGTGAACAGTCTCAAGGAATCAAATACCTGGTACATTAAACATGTAAAAGTTTTCAAAATGATGTAAATACACCTAATAATTGCTCAAAGTGATCATTGACACAACGTTGTGCCAATAACTGTTATATCACTGGACAACATGATATAGATCTACGGTGGAAGGACGAAACAGTAATAGTAATAGAGTTCTGAATAGATTTGGACTTCACGACATCTTGTTTATTATTCAACTCCCCTTTCAGTTAGCATTCTCTTTAGTGCTATATATTTCGGCTTCGGAACATTATGCATAGCACCATCATAACATTTATAGGTAATTAATATGAGTATTATGACTCTACAACATCTCCCCCTTTTAGTTTTTACCTTATCATTAAAGTAAATGTTTTTAATCTTGAACTATAATAGCAATAAAAGCTGCATTTATGTTTCATTCTCTTTCATAATGTCTTAATTAAACAGATCACATTTTTATGTAATATATTTCGGCTTCGGAACATTAGGCATAGTACCATCATAACATTGGCAGGTAATTAGTATGACTATGAGTATTATGACTCTACAACAATAACCTCTATGAATTATTGATACCCTGTCTTCAACAGTTATTGGAGCTTTGAGTTGGAGTTAGACCTATACTACACACAATGTTGTGGCGATAACCTCTGAGTTATTGACACACGTTTTTCTTTTGGAACTTAGATCTAGAAATCTCATCTGGATCTAGATCTAGATCTTCTACATTCTAAACCTAGATTTAGAATACATGTATCACACAAATGCCCCTTCACAATCATTAACATTAGTTTCTCTCTTAATTGTTGGTTGATTACAATGTGTTTTACTGTTGTGTCAGTAGCTCAAAGTTCATTGCCACAACATTGCGTCCCGTTGTCCATTTCACATAAAATGGTCTAGTAAAGTCTAAAAGGGGGAGAGACAGACAGACAGACAGCAACATAAGATAAAATGACACACAATTGAGAGAGAAAGAAAAAGTGTGCTTCATGTATACGACGCATTTATCATCATTCATTCACTCTCGGTTGCTTTTCTTTCAAACTCGTTCTTCTTCCAGGGTCTGGAAAATTCGGCGGCCTCCACGGGCCAGATTGGCAGCACCATCGGCATCGCCCTGGGCAGCGTCAGCGTCTTCGTCATCATCGTGGTGGCCATCATCATGATCCGACGCAAGAACCCGCGCCCCACCGTCTCCCAGGGATACGTCGAGGTGAGCTGAGTGGCCCATGACAGGGATGCTAACTGTTCCTCCAAAAAAGAGGGACAGTCCCTCAAATTAACTCAAAAACAGCATTTCTTCCTCCAAAATATCAGTTGTCCCTCCATTTATTTTTTCAAAAATCCATGCTGTTTAATGATTCTCCTGAAGAATTACTCTTCATTAACTAAGTACTATATTTGTTGAACATATAACTATTTGTTTTCACCATTTGCGTTATGGACAAAAGTTGTGGCTGCAAGTTTGGTACAATATATCCCTCTTTTTCTGCACTTGTCACTCCAAATCTCCACATTTGTCCCTCTTTTGGCTCTGTAGTTGGCATCTCTGCCTCAAATTAACTCAGAAACAGCATTTCTTCCTCCTAAATATCAGTTGTCCCTCCGGCTAGTCTGTTTTCGACCTTACTTCCCCTGTTTATTGAACTCTTCAGTTGCACTGCCCAAATAGCCCACAAACAATTTTGGCTATATGACCCAAATAGCCCACAAACAATTTTGGCTACACGGCCCAAATAGCCCACAAACAATTTTGGCTACATGGTCCAAATAGCCCACAAACAAATTTGGCTACATGGCCCAAATAGCCCACAAACAAATTTGGCTACATTGCCCAAATAGCCCACAAACAAATTTGGCTATATGGCCCAAATAGCCACAGACTATTTGGGTCTTATGGCCTCCACCGAGTCTGATTTCATCCTTACTTCCCCTATTTATTTATTTTTTAAATTTATGCAGTTCGATCAAAATACTCCTGAAGAACTCCGGAACAATTAATTTGTTTTCACCATTTGCAATAATTTAAATGGACAAGGGTTGTAGCTACAGGTTTGGTACAATGTGTCCCTCTTTTTCGTTATTTGTCCCTCCAAATCTCCACATTTGTCCCTCTTTTGGCTCCTCTGTAGTTGCATGTTACTCTTATGGTATGAAACACAAAGAACAAGTTTCCTGGCAATGGTAAACTGGGTGGTTTTCTTATTCAAAGAGTAGGCGTTTAATTGCGTAAGCTGTAGTTTTTGTTTAGCCAGCCATTTTGAGTGGGTGTCAGAAGTCCAATTATTTCTGTCGAAACGATGCTCATGTCTGTTTTTTGTGCTGCTTAAGTGTGAAAATGTCCTCTTGGAATGCCAATTATGCTGATTTAACCAGGATTTCCTGGTTTTTTATTAGACTATAGAGCAGATATCCTGATTTTATTCGCATTATTTGTAAAAATACTGATTTTTTTATCAATTAAATTCTTCATTATATTACTTAGTTGATCCTGGGGTGTTTTTTTCCTCCAATACTGATTTTTTGGACTGGGTATCCTGATTTTTCAATTAAACAGTGGTAGGTCTGTATTAGATGGAAAAAGTGTCTTGTGCTATCATCACGTCTCATACTTTACATCCTGTGTCTACGTCTCCTTTCCAGATTGATCCGTCAGCCTCGCCAGAAGAGCGCCACCTGACCAACATGCAAATGAACGGCTATGAGAACCCCACCTACAAGTACTTTGAGGTGAGATAGTGGTTCAGAAGTTCAAAGTTCAAAGACTTTATTTATAGTCGGTTGCAAACGTATACAAATATGCATTACATGAGGTATATAGATATATAGATGGAAATTGGAATCAAATAAGCACTGTGTACTTAAAATGGAAATAAAGATAAATTGATGCCCTTAACCCTATAACTGCTGAAGGTTTTTTTATTACCTACTAAGACTTTTTGTATGGCTTGTCATGACTATGTTTGAAGAGTTGGATCTAGATCTAGATCTAGCTTAAGCTGAGTCACTGCTTGTTGCAATGGCAATGAAGACTGTCAACTTCAAAGTCGCTCTTATTTATTTCAGAATAGCGTGTGGTTAAAAGCTGATTTAATTGGCCTTCCTTCAGCAGTTCTAGGGTTAAAGGTATTGCCCTTTGCGTGCATCATGACGAGCCTTAGAGCTGGTCTTGATGTTGTCTTTGGACAGAGTTCATCCAGTGTTGAAAAGTCTCTTGAAAAGTCTTTAAAAATGCAATTCTCATTTCCTGGTCGGGAAGGTCTTTTGAAAACGCGAAAATCTTGAAAATCTTTTTTTTTTAATGCCTTTAAAAATGCCATCTCACAGTGATTAACCAAAAAATTTGGGCATATTCAACGGAATTATCACATTTTTGCTCACAATTCCACCATTCCGTTCCATGTATAATTAGGCTAAAATTTCGATTTGTAGTGGAAATTAATTTGCTGTTAAAAATTCACGCACTTATTTTAAGAGAAAATGTAGTTGGATAGAAAATTGTGGTAAATCTTTGTCTTTAACATTTTATTTTAGTCTTTGAAAACTAGCTCATATATATATGTAGTTTTCAAAAACGTTAAGTACCACATGCATATACCTCGTGCTAAATAGTAACTGGAAACACCCTTGGGTCATGTTGTTCGCAACGCTCATGCAAACGAAACTGCGGTCACAGCACTCAGTGCAAACCTTTCATGCGATGTGAAAGTGATTATTACGACTGAAATCGCTTTCCCAGTGTTTTTTTTACAAATTTTACAAACTAGGTGTCCTGTTTTGCTTGTGATACTTAGCTTTTGTTTTAAGAGTATACTTATATATCGAGCTAGATAAACAGATAGATAGATAGATAAATAGAAGGACAGACAGATAGATAGATCGACGGATAGGTAGATAGAAAGATAGATAAATAGACAGATAAATAGATAGATGGATGGATAGATAGATAGATAGATAGATAGATAGATAGATAGTAGACAGATAGATAGATAGATCGATAGATAAACAGATAGATAGAAAGATAGATATACAGATAAATAAATAGATAGTTAGAAAAACAGACAGACAGATAGATAGATAGATAGATCTGAAAAAGGAGACACAATGCGTCATGTGATCGGCAAGTCTCGACTGCCGTACGCCACCTTTGATTCTGACCCTCATGGCATCTCTCCCCTTTCCCTGTGTTCCATTTCAGGTTCAAAACAACCCCAAGGCCTGAGACCACCCATCTCCTCATCGCCAGAGCTTTTTTCCTCATCATCGCAGCATGTCATGTCCACCACCCACCCACGTCGCCTGTGTAACACGTCATCATTGAGATCATCATCTTCGTTGCTGTCGTCGTGAACCTCATCATCGATCCTCATCATCCCTGTCACCACCGCCATCGTCACTTCAAGCGTCGTTGCTGTCGTCGTTGTCGTCATCGCCATCATCATCGCCTCTCTACCCACCCATGCAGTGAAATGAAGATGGAGCAAGAGCTGGTTTTTTTTTATAAAGTCCTTGGTTTGATTTTTTTTTTTTTTTTTAAACGCCAACAAATGAATAGCAAAATAGGGCATAGGGGCCTATAGTGTCACAGAGATTTTCTCGGCTAGGAAATGGTTGAGTTTTGGAATAGTTTCTCTTTTACTCAAAAAGTGAGAAAAAAGACCTGCTTGACTTGTGTGTTTTCGTTTGATGGCATCTAGAGATTTATGCATGGTTTATTGTCACGATAAGGGGTCACAGACAGAGCGCGCTGGTTCTCATTTTACGAACAAATGACCTCTCAGCGAGGAAGGCACGGTTTCGTTGTAAGGAGTAAAAACAAACAAAAAACTGCGCAATTTTAAAGTTTTCGGGAAGACGGGGCAAGGGAGAGAGAATTCTTCAAAAGCCCCCATGTGCCAGTTTTGTGACTTAAAGTGTGAAGAGCTTGAATCGTACACAGGTCTTTTTCACTCTTCATTGCGTCTTTCACTTTTTAAAAATGTTCTAAAGCGGAAGAAAGAGATATTATATCTTCAAATAAATGATTATCAGTGATAAAGTACTATTGGGCTTTTTTCATGGATTTTTACTTCTTTTTCTCTTTCTTACATCTTTTTCTCTTTCTTACATCTTTTTTTTTTTTTTTTCTTTTTCTTTCGATAAGCCCTCTTTTTAAAAGACCACAAAACTTTGCTTAAAGCATTATCCGAAGATCAACGGAAATCGTGTTCCAGACATTCAGGTTTTAACAAGGGAAATCTTGATTTGATCTTTCTGACGATTCTGTTCCCTCTAAATGGTCACATGTGTTCATTCATTTGTCCGTCTAAAATTGTGAAAATAGATATACAAAAAAGAGCAAAGACCGTTTGTTGGTCTAGCCATACAACTTTTTTGTTGTTTTTTATTTGTGTTCATTCTCCCACGACACACATGTTAGACGTTTTGTGTTGCATTTTTGTAACTGAAACCAATGAAATTTTTTTGTATAAAGTAATTTTTTTCGTTTGTTCACTCTAGTTATAGCATGTTGGCAAGATGCCTTGGGACCACTCAATGTATCTCCGTGATCACCTTCTTCTCTCCCTTCCTGCCTCTGCTACGTGATAATAAAATGGCACTGCTTTGCGGATTTAAACAAAAACAAGAAAAAAATGAATTTTTTTTTCAATTTCCCATCCACCAGTTGCCAAAGAGTTTTGTTTTGGGTTTTTTATCTTTTAAACTTTTCTTAAAATTTTTAATTCTTAAAGCGAAACTCGTTCTAGGGTAATTGAAAGTGCAGGTGGAGGGATGGGGGTGGGGGGTGAGTGTTGATGCTTCGGACGATATTTGCATGCCTCACCCAGGCGGCTACATAAATAAATAAATAAAAAACGTCGTGCTCTGGTTCTCTTCATCATTCATTTCTCAATCACTCCTTCAGACGCTTTTTTTTCATCAGCACATTCATCAATTGCATTTTTTTCTTTCTTTTGTCGATTTGAATGAAAAGGCTTTTTTTCTTTTAATGTATTTTAAATAACGTTTGCCTCATCGACTCACAATCTTCTTGTTGTTGTTATTGTTGCGGGGGAGGGAGGGAGGGAGGGAGGGAGGAGGGTTTGTATTTTTGTATACCCCCCATGTCGATCCATCTGTGGTGGAGTCATCGTAAAATCACCCGCCTCCATCACCCAACGTTGTCGATGATCATGATCATGTTTACTTACCATTCCTCAATGTTCTTATGACCTTTGAACTGACGTCTCCAGTTTCCACTTCTTGCTTCCTTTGTGCCCCTGCCCTCTCCTCCTGCCCTTCACTCAAACTTTGGTCTCTCGGCCGTTCTCGTTTTCTCTCTGTCTTTCTCTCTCTGTTTGTCTCTGTGTCTCTATCCATCTCTCTCTGTCTTTGTCCATCTATCTGTCTCTTTCTTCTCTCTTTGTTTTATCTCTCCCTTTTCCCGATCTTTAGAACATTGTATAGATATGCTACATCACTTTTTCTTTTTCTTTTTTAGTGTTTGGTTTTGTTTTTTGTTTTGTTTTTTAGTTTTTTAATTATTTTTTTCTAAAACTAGTTGTCTTCTCAATCTGTGTACGTTCCATTAAACAACAATTGAGGTTGGATAATCACCGTATTTTACCTTTGCTACTGTATACATGTAAGTTCATTTATATGTTTTACATCCGTATTTGTATATACATACATATGCCTCTTTTTGGGATTAGCCAGTTGTGTATTTCTTAAGATAACGACACACACATAATATATATTACATCTATATATATATATCTATCTCTATATATCTATACCATAAGATTTGCTTCAATGTTGTAGTCCTCTTAGTAGAAGTGTGTTTTAACGAAAGCTCTGTGAAGACTCATCTTGTATGCATTTTTTTTTTCTTGTTGTCACACTGTGCCGTAAAGTAGGCCTGCTGTTTGTTGGCGGCAAGGGAAAGTCCCCGAGTTGCTGACTAGTGCAAAGTGATATTAATCAACGTATGGGCATTTCGTTGGGGCGTTTGGCTTTGAGTAACAGGAATAGATTTGAAAGGGGGCATTGCCTTGTTTTTTTGGTGGGGTTTTAGTTGGGGTTTTATTTCATTGCTTTGTTTTTTGTATGGGATTTCTTCTCAGAGATAAGGACTTGGCTCTGTGTTTTTAGGGGTTGGAGGAGGAGGGGGGTGTGTCTTAAGTCCTTTTTTATTTTATTATCTTAAAATTTGTATATAAATGTTTCAACATTCGTCTTTTGTATTGAGTAATTCGCTTGTTTTTATTTACATAGGAAAAGGAGAATGACTTTTTTATGTCAGTTTTAACAATTCATAGACGTAACAACTAGCTGCTACTTTTTCACCAAAGCTTTTCGTTTTTTCCATCCCACAATGTGGTTTCCTCCCATTTGTCAATGTGTGTGCCTGTAGCATTAGCCTTCACATTGAAATATCCATGAACGCCAAGAAGGGTTCCCAAAGAACTGGGGTCAGAGGTCATAGAGATAGTTGCAAACTGTGTATTTCCTTGTCCCTGTTTTTAAAGTGTAGTAGGCATTGAACAGGAAATCCTAATGTGACAGAATACCAGGCTGAATTAGGAAGAAATATTACCTTTGAACGTATCGCTTATTTTTGTATTGGATTTTTAAATCAGTTTTGAGCAGCTTTAAGTTCAAAATTTTTTTTGATAAATTTTTTCACATTCTCTTTGTAAGTTTTGCACAAGATCAACAAGAATGTCTTATTAATGAATGAGTTGGCATTTCACACTTCACACCGTTTTTTGTAGCTGTTTTATAGAAAGGCCTCACAAGTATGAAAATGGCTGGTTGTTTTTAAAGATATAACTATCATTCTCTTTCCCTCTGCTTTTTCTTGATGTATATTTCCATATGCAAAAACACTTTCTGCGATGTGAGAAAATCTATTAATTTTAGACCACGATCACATTTTTTTTTTATCTGAAAGATAATTCAATTCCTTTTTTTTTCATTATTCTAGAATAATAAACCTGTTTTATTTTGTATGTCATTATTCTTGCTGTACAATGCATGTAGATCTTTTTGGATATCTGTCAGATTGTCACAGCGACCGTCAAGTTTTTTTTGTTTGTTTTTTCATTCCTTAAAAGCCAGTGTCTCAAGATAAATAATACGGCCCATAAAGATTTCTTTTGGGTTGGGTTTTCTTTTCCTTCTCTTTTTTCGTGCTAACACGGCCAAAAAGTGGCATTGATAGTTGTAAATACAAAAACGAGTAGTAGCAACCTTTTCTTTGATCCCACCATCATTGTAATATATATATTATATATTTTTCCATTACATTTGCTCTCTTTTTTGGGGG
>JAUEKT010287255.1:0-11470 GCA_031762655.1 Doris verrucosa | reverse complement strand
CGAGAAGGAGAGAGAGAGACACATGCGCGCGCAGGAAAAATCGGCTCCTAGGATACAGAAAAATACCAACCGGCTGACAGTCTACACACAACACAACTGCAAGTTGATAAGATTAGTTGATAGGGTTAGGGTTAGACTAGTTGATAGGGTTACAGTTAGGTGTGATAGGGCTAGTTCTTGGTCAATATCATGTCAGACCTGCCTACTTCTACCAGATTTTCCTGTGTTTACCAGATTTCTGCCCTTCTTACTAGAACACCGCTTAAGACACAATATGACTGAACAATACAAATTTATCATGTACAATATGAATCCTCCTTCCCCTTCATTTATACTTGATAAAACCATAAACTCTGAGGCCTATAGAGTCTATTATATTGATATAAAACTGACTAGTGACATATTTCTGAAGTAGGGCCCGATATATAATTGCTGACATTGATATCAGTTCAAGTAACTTTATTGAAATGACACACTTGTACAATTCTTTCCCTTTTTTTTTTTCTTTTTTCACTGCAGTTCGTGGCTTGCTCCTGTATCCCCTGCGCCCATTGTCGGTGACCTTACAACAGAGGTCTCATTACAGTAAGTGTATTAGATGCCCCCTTGATATTGTTGAATCAAAATGATTTTCATGGCAGGGTAGATAAAACATATAAAATTTGTGATGTTTGGTTGTTTTGTTGGGTGTTTTTTTTTCATTAGAGTGGGCTGTTAGTGGGTCCTGCTGGTAGGCCTACTTCTTTCATTTCCATGATCTATAAGTAGTGTGTGAAGTACATGTGAAATTATAAATTTGGTTCCATTGTGAAGCTTCATCTTATTACATACTATATATATATATACACTGTCACTGAGATGTGTGTGCGGGTTAATGTCGTTAATGACAGCTGCCAACTGTCCCTCAGTGTCAATGAAAGTCTTGGAATCCAAATCTTGCGCTTTCACTGCTTGTTACACAGTAAACCATTTTGTCATTGAAATATTGAAATGGCCACATAGGCAAAATAAGTGTTTTTAAAATTGAATTAACATTTAAACATGCGAGTGTCGAGTTGCCACACGTAATGTTTTCAAAGATGAAGAGTTGGAGGCAGGCTAAAACTAAATGTTATTCCCCACCCTCAGCCCCTCTTTCATATTTATATATATATATCAAAATAAGAAAGCAATCTACAGACAGGGCATGACATAGATAATACATGCATTGTTAGTGTTTCCTCTGACTCATTTGTGCTGCCTTTGTATCATTGATTTGTCCTTAGAAGTAATTTTTCTGCTATTTTGAAAATTCTCCCTACGTGTAGAATTTAAAAGAGCTCACCATTTATCAGTCAGTGCTTCCAAGTTAACTGCTGCACTTTGTTTTATTTTCAAGCAGAAGGTCAGTTTTAAAGAAAACACACGACGGATTTTAAAAGACAATGAAAACAATTAAAAATAAAGCCATTAAGTATGAAGACAAGAAGAGAGAAAGCAATCTTTAATTAAGCATTAGTTTACTTTGCATTAGCCGACTTTCGTTTGTAACATACATTTACAAAGCATGCCTTTTTTTTCTTCTCTCGGGTGTTTTATCTAGAACAAGTCGGCCAAAAAGACCCTGAAATGGAATGGAGTCCAATCATGGATAGAGCTGCAACGACCATTTTCTGGAATGAACTTTTGAAAGGTATGGTAGTATATGCATTCTTTATTGTGTCAACATTAAACAATCTGATTTGAATTTTGGAACATAGGACAAGGTCATACCTGCCAACCATGATGTATGAGAGACAGACTTGTTGTGTATTTCACTCGTGAGGAGTCCATTAAATTAGTCTGTTTTCAGCATTAAAAATCTTGTCCTCTGCCCTCCTGGGTCACAATGGAGATTACTGTGAAATGTTTGTTTTGTTTAGGATGGAAGTCCTGTGAATAATTGCCGTTTTAGGCAGGGAGTTTTTTTCTGAATTTTTCGGTTACCTGTGCTGTTAGCCATATTCTGTAACAAAACTTGTTCTATGTTATAGTTGTTTTTATTTCTGGCGAGAGACTTTCATATATATATTTGTTGGACGTAACTATTTCTTTTCATCATTTGCTATAGTGGACAAAAATTGAAGCTACTAGTTTGGAAAAATGTCTCCACATTTGTCGATCTTTTGGCTCCTCTGGATGGCATCATGAAATGATTGCGGTGAAGGCAAGAATTGAGGCATAAACTGCACATGCAGCAAACAGAATTGCATTTTGTATAGACTTTCCTATTTCTCGGAATGAAATTGCTGCAGCCTAGTTCATATACTAAAGTGGTACTTTGTCATTTTCGGAAACTGATTATAAAGTTTTTAGTAAACAGAAAAATGACTTTGTGTCTGTAATGTCATTAATTTTAGTTTTTGAGGTATTTTTTAAAAACTTGTTTCAAATGCGTTTTTTGGGTCATGTTTTCAAATAGATGTCTTGCGAAGGCTAGTTCTCTGTCTTATATTTCCCATATTTTTTTTCTTCTTACTTAAGGGGAGTAGCTAACGATTATAATTTTATCTTTAATTTACCATCAGTATTTAATTTAACCGTCACCACCTCCTGGAAAACTGTATCATCATTTTTATTCTAATGTATGTCCAAGTTATGTATACCGATGCATTATTTTGTTTTGACTTTTGGAAATTTATTTCCCATTGCCACCTTTCTTGTATAATAATGTAAGACAACGAAAAGTAAATGATATTAATTGACTGTTTATTTAGTAAAACTCTACGTGATTTATGCTAATAACTGACCAGTTTTTGACTCAAAATACTTCAAACCCATCCTAGCTACGGAGGTGGATCGGCAAATTGTCCAATGACGCGTTCTTTGATTTAATACTCGTAACAGTTTGCTTTTTCATGCCTCCATTCCCACGCAGGCCTCGGCATTGCTTTCTCAATGATCCTGAAGGAGCCTGCCACCATCAACTACCCCTTTGAAAAGGGTCCCCTTAGTCCCAGGTTCCGGGGGGAGCATGCGCTGCGTCGCTACCCATCGGGAGAAGAGCGTTGCATCGCTTGCAAACTCTGCGAGGCCATCTGTCCTGCCCAGGTAAAGTGTGTGATTAGAAATAAAAAAGAACTCTAGAAAATGCCTAACTGTAGTGGTGTACAATTACATTTCATGTAAAGTGCAATCTGCTTATAGCGACATCGCCAGGACCAGTGATTTAGTGTCGCTATAACCGAATGTCGCTAAATCGGAAGAGTATATAAACTGAAGGAATAATAATGAGAAAAACACTGTGATGCATAGGCATGAGTCAAGGCCAATGGTAAACGATTTGGCACCCTAGAAAGGGCCATGGTTAGAGGCTGGGAAAGGTTGACAGCTAGTACAGTTGGTGGATCTAGCTTGCCGACTTTCTTTGATCTGTGACTGAGTGTGCGTGCCTCATAAACTTGTCTGCTTGCCCAGTCACATCAAAGAGTGTGCTGCCACTAATCTTTTGCTGGGCAAGGCGCTTCAGGGTTTCAAAGGCTCCCGGCTTACTACAGTGATAAAAGATAGCATCAAGTAATATTAAAATTTCCCCCATGATTTCGACGTTTTTGTTAGTGTTGAATTCAATAGTCTCTATCGTGTACTCTTTCCTTGGTCAGCAAATGAGCGTTGTCATTTATTAGCGAAAGGCCGTTGCCATTGGTCAGAGCTAAGACAACCATGCTTATTTGTCGACGTGAAAGCGTTCTCTTTGGCTGTGAATGTGATAGCTTTGGGGGTTGAGTTTAATTGGTAGGCCAGCAAGTAGTCTCTGTATTTTGACCTACTAATGCTGATTTTCTCGAAGTCGGGCGTCGCTATCAGCGAAATCGTCAAATTTCATGTCACTATATCTGTGACTTCATTACTAATGATTTATAAGGAATAAAACAAGACTTTGAATTGATGTCGCTATATATAAGCAGAATGTCGCTATATCCAATGTCGTTGTAAGTGGTTTGCACTGTAATGTGTTAAGAATGGAAAGTAGTTAGGTCTGGCACCAACTTCCCGGCCAGTGCACTTGTGTTATTGAAAAACCATGTTTTGTTTTAGATTTGAGCTCTTAACTGGTTAAAAGCAGCAGTGCATTTCCACTAGTTTAAAGGCTTCCTCAAATTAAATAGGGAGGGGGGGGGGATACTGAGAAAATTCATTACAAAATGTGATTAATTCAATGAGAAATCTTTGTCAAATGGCTGGGGATTGATTCTATGAAGCAAATTTTCTTCACCATTCTTCAGCTCAAGGAAGACTTTGTCCCCTTCACCCCTACCAGGGCCTTACCCTTGGCCTAGTCACTGTGACGATAGGAAAATCCTAAGTTTTCATGATTGGCTGTTGGAGAAATGTTCAAATTTGGTTTATCCAAGAAGCCAAAAAATACATGTTCAGAAAAAGAATAAATTACATTCTTTCAATATTTCCTGCGGATGCACGGTGGGCGAGTGGTTAGGACGTCAGACTGTTGACCGAGGGGTACTCGGTTTGAATCCCATCTGCGCCCATTGTGCACTTTCCTTGAGCAAGAAAATTTACTCAAATTGCTTCTCTCAACTCAGGTTTAAATGAGTTACCGGCAAGGGCTGGGTAGTAACACCTGCGAGAGACTGGCGTCCTGTCCAGGGGATGATCTTGTATCATCTGTTCCACTTAAGGCTGCAGAAACTGGGATATAAGCTGCGGCTCTTTGGGTCTGTCAAGGCCTAGAAGAAACTTTGCTTTTTATTTTATTTTGCCTCCACCCCAAACAACTCCCTTCCACACACGCACCTACACCAATAAATATCTCCACACACTTTGACTGTAGAATGTAATGTTCTTGGTCAATATGATGTCAGACCTGCCTACTTCTACCAGATTTTTCTGTGGCTACTGGATTTCTGCCCTTTTCACTAGAGTACCGTTTGAAAATAAAATGCAAACTGCCGGATTTTGTTGTGAGAGTAGGATGGCTGAGCCAATTCGTCCATGACAGAAATCGGGGTAGGCTCCGGCTCTTTGGGTCTGCCAAGGCCCACCGGAAGGAACTTTTTTTTTTACTTTATATTTATTATTCCCTGCAGGCCATCACCATTGAAGCGGAACCGCGTGCGGACGGCAGCCGGAGAACCACCCGCTACGACATCGACATGACCAAGTGCATCTACTGCGGCTTTTGCCAAGAGGCCTGCCCTGTGGATGCCATTGTGGAGGTGAGTTTGGAACCTTTGTCTGCCATGGAAACATTGCAAACCATTGAAGTCTCATCTTGTCTTGTCTAAAGGGACCTGGGTCGTTTTGAGCTGGTGTCAAAGCCACCCTTGAAACAGGTGTCTGTCAACGCTATGCATTTTGCAAGCCTCAGGTGGCTCACCAATTGCGGGGTCTCAGGCTTGATTCCAAGGCAATCGGAGGACCCCATGTACATTTTCATTTTGGTGAGGAGTCCTCCTTGCAATGCCAGGGCTCAGTTGAATCCATCACTGGATTACCTCTGCTGTAGGCTGGGTTTGGAATGACCTTGCGAGTTTTGCGCTAGGTCCTGTGATCCCGCAGTGGTAGGGTGGGCTGGGAGGACGATCAGCGCCACCCCTAGACGAAATTGTGACGTCAAAACTAGTAAAATTGGATGAAAAGTTTATTTGCCGTCACATTGGAACCCACTTATTACTTATGACAGAGACCCGGTTACAATGGGCTTTTAAAATTCGTGTTTTTTCTCCCTCTTTGCCTTTGTCAAATTTATCGGCTATAGCAGGAACTTTTAAGAGCCTAATCACTTACAACAGAGGTGCCCAAACCCACTCAACGTCTCCAAATACAATGCATTAGTAGAGATGCTAACTTTCCCTCTTTTGGAGGGACGGTCCCTCAAAAACAGCTTTTGCTCCTCTTAAATATCAGTTGTCCCTCCATTTACTCTGCCATCTGCCTTACTTCCCCATTTATTTTTTTCCGAAATCCATGGAGTTCAATAGAATTCTCATGAAGGAATAACTCTTCATTGACTAAGTTTTGTATTTGTTGGACATAACTCTTTTGTTTTCATCATTTGTGATAGTGGACAAATGTTGAAGCTACTAGTTTGGTGAGATATGTCCCTCTTTTTCTTCACTTGTCCTTCCAAATTCATCCACATTCATCCCTCGTTTGGCTCCTCTGTACTCGGCATCTCTGCATTAGCCTTATTAGCCTATATTGCACTCAGGTAAGCCTACAGCTAAGGGCAACGGAGAGCTAGGGTGGTCCTTGTCCGCGAATAGTGTGTGTATAGGCTTCTTGCTATTATACCACATCATTTTCTGTATGAGATGGGCCTTGCTGCAGGTAGACAGTGTGTAGCACAAAAAGCCGAAGGCAAGAAATGTGTCAACCTCCTTTTTTTGCTGGGGGGGTTTTTTTCATTTAAAGGGTCACTGCAAATTATTATTTTTTTAAAGAATTACCTGGTAGGCCAATTGGGTTGTTCCCCTTGAAATTCGACTATAATAGGACTTGGTCATAACGGGGAATTTAGACTTGTCCCACCGTAGCTGTTAATACTGTTATGTTGAGGTTCCACTGTATCATGGGAGCATCATCGTCAGCGAGTTTGATTTTAGTGATAAAGCCATCCGTAGGATGACAGACAAAGTTTTTCATAGTGGGTCTAGTCTACTTATTAATTTCAAGCATGAGAACAGTGTTAAGAAACGTGCTGCAACTAAAAAATGAAAATAATTACCCCATAGATCCGCTTCACCAGAATTGGAATTTAGTAGCCCCATGCATGAACATAATATAGGAATCTCAATTTTAACAATTTTGAGATTGCGAACTTGATTAATTCAGTATTGGCTTTTGACGGATTCGTGAAAATAGGGCTCCCAAGATAATTTAACCTTTGTCATGGTACCTTTTTGTTAAACGCGACGTGTTCATGAGAGACCAAGCTTACGAGGATCTGACGTCAGTGTGCTGGGCTGAGTCACATTTCTTCATGCTGTGTTGTGAATTAAACCTCAGTTTACTTAATCCAAGGTAGATTAGATTTGCAAACTAGATTTACATGAATCCGATGGTTTTGTTATTCAACTAAACTATAGCATACTATTAGCCTCTACTAAACACACTGCCTGCAAAACCACCCAAATTTCAACACGCACACTCTACCTCTGGCATTAATAACACACCTTTGAACATTCGCTAATGACAGAAGATACCGTTCTTATATGCAAAGGGACGCAAAGGCAATTCTCTCCAAGTCACCTCCTATCGAAATGTACTGTACCAAGATTTATTGAGAATCATTCGATCTGTGAAGTGGCCCGGACATAACTGTGCTGTGATTAGCTGATCCATCAGAGAGCTTGTTTTAAATCTCAATAGACCCAAAGAGAGGAAATCGTCGGCTGACAGCCAGAAGTGACTATGTCCACATTGGCCTAAAAATGATCTACTTTGAAAAAATCCAGAAAAAGAAGATATTGGGCATCTATTATAGTCTTCTTACCTGCTTCACACAACCTATGAAGACTAACAGACTCCAAATCTGTAATTTAATTTCTTATTTCTTAAACCTAAGAGTTAAAAAAGAAACACATTTTACATTTTTTCTCAAAATATAAATTTTGGACAATGTCACTTCTGGTTGTCAGCCAACAAAGTGGTCGAACAAAAGCCATGACCAATAACCATGATAAATATAATCCTTTGAATTTCGCCAAGAGGCAACAAGACAATTGATAAGGTATCCAAGCAAAGACAACAAGACAATTATTAAGGTATCCAAGCAAAGACAGTCTCACTCTTACGACTTTGCCTCCCCCGCTCACCTTGTAGATGACGTAGCCGATGGTCAAGAGGTCAAGACCCTCCTTCCTCTTCTTGCGCCTGTCCTTCTGGAGCACGGCAATCAGGGCAGTGCAAAGGTCTTCGTCGTCATCGTCATCGGGGTCAGTCAGGGTCATGCGGAACTGCGGGTTGGTCCAGAAAGTGTCTGAGGGGTTGGAGAAGGAAATGAATAGTCATGGGGAAATGTTGGTTGGTCCAGAAAGTTTCAGAGGGTTTGGAGAAGGAAATGAATAGTCATGCGGAACTGTTGGTTGGTCCAGAAAGTTTCAGAGGGGTTGGAGAAGGATATCAATAGTCATTAGGAACTGCGGGTTGGTCCAGAAAGTTTCTGAGTGGTCGGAAAATGAAATTAATCGCGTTATTATGCCCGGTCAGAGTTCTGTGGAACTGGCGGTTGGTCCAGAAAATGTCTGAAGGCTTGGAGAAGGAAATCGATAGTCATAAGGAACTGTTGTTGGTCCAGAAGTTTCGGAGGGGTTGAAAAAGGAAATCAATCACGTTATTATGTCCTGTCAGAGTCTTGTAGAACTGTTGGTTGGTCCAGAAAGTGTCTGAGGGGTTGGAAAAGGAAATCGATAGTCATGAGGAACTGTTGGTTGGTCCAGAAAGTGTCTGAGGGGTTGGAAAAGGAAATCAATAGTCATAAGGAACTGTTGTTGGTCCAGAAAGTTTCTGAGAGGCTGGTAAAGGAAATGAATCACGTTATTATGTCCCATTAGAGTCCTGTGGAACTGGGGTCCAGAAAGAGTTTTTCACATGACATGCACAAATTGTTTGTATTTATTGCACTAACTGGCTCGTAGCACTTCAGTTCATTCCCATTTCTTGTAGCATGAAATGAAGGGTGACAAATTGTGTACATCATTTTCTTGATAGGATGCTAGTTTGTTGTACAATACAACACATTATGAATGATACATTGTGAATGAAACGACAAAGATAATTTTTCGTACTTGGGAAAAAAACAACATATGTATGGGTTCAAGCCCAGTGCCTCTTAGTCGATGGTTCAATATTTCATCACTAGACCACTGAGCCCCCTAGTGGCATATCAATGTAGTTAAACATTTGACCTTTTGATTTTTTTCTTCAGGATGTATAGCATTTTCAACTGAAAGTGATTTAGAAGAAGAAAATGGAAAGGGACTGGATACACCAAGATAACAAGTAGAACCTGACATGGAATCCACACAGTAAAAGATGGAGGGGTTGGCTGAGAAAGACAGAAGAAGATATGAAGAAGACCAGGCAAGACATAGAGACTAGCTGAGAAGGGGAGTGCTCGGAGACTGTTTGCTGTTTGCTGATGTCTTATCTTTCACAGAAAACTTAGAAAGTTAACCCTAGAGACAATCATGGTTTTACTGAAAGTGACATTCCTACAGTGAGGGGTTGCCTCAGCTATTTGCATGGAAAAAGGAGGCTTTGGCTGAGAGGGAAACTAAAATATTGATTCATTTTGACCGCTGATTTCTCCATTATAAAAGACAATACAGTGGTGACCGGATAGGTGTCCCGTGGTCGGGAAGCAGCAAAAACTGCCACATAGCCGAAACGGACACATATGGGAAAGCCGATTTTCCAGCTGATTGAGAAGATACACAGCCTAGACATGTTGACAATATAAAGAGTGAAATGCAGAATGACTGCAAAACACATTTTAGGTGTTCAGTAAGTACCCAGGTAGTTGCGGCATCCTCCGGCGTTGACCTTGTTGACCCACTCGGTGTGCTCAGAGTGGCACTCCCACTTCTTCTTGTTGGTCAGGTCCTCTTCCTCCAGGGAGTCGGGCCCCAAGTTGCAGATCTCCAGCTTCTGGAAGTTGCTGGTGAAGTCTTGGTAAGACATCCTGATGGGTGGGAGAAAATACAATACATTAGCGGAGGCTTGGTGGCTGAGTACTGGGTTCGAATCCTATCTGCGATCATCGTGTTTAATCTTTGATAAAGAACATTTACTTCAATTGCTTCACTCGACTTAGGTGTAAATGAGTACCAGGGAGTCGGGGGCCCAAGTTGCAGACCTCCAGCTTCAGGAAATTGCTGGTAAAGTCTTGGTAAGACATCCTGATGGGTGGATCAGTGGGTAGGAGAAAATACAAAGTTTGGGTTGCATCATAATTTAAAAAAAATTGTATGACGATAATAGCAGCAAAAGCACAGTGGCTGAGTGGTTAGGGCCTCAGACTGCTGACCAAGAGGTAAGGGCTTCGAATCCCATCCGCGACCATCATGTATTATCCTTGAGCAAGAAAGTTTACTTCAATTGCTTCACTCGACTCAGGTGTAAATGAGTTCCAGTAGGAGCTGGTGAGTAAAACCTGTGATAGACTAGCGTCCTGTCCAGAGGATTACCTTTTATTATATGTTCCACTTAACGCTACAGAAATTGGGATAAGCTCCGGCTCTTTGGGTCTGTCAAGGCCGGAAAGGAATTTTTTTTTATTACAACAATAGTAGACTTCCCATGTTCTTAACTTTTTCGTTCTAATACTGAAGCAACTATCTTCAGGGTATTGCCGAGCATACTATAAAATGAAGGGAAAAGCTATTCAAGCAGTGTTTTTTTTCCTTTCCAATAATGATCTTCTCATGCTAGTTGTGGAGAAGCATGAAATAAAAAAAAATTGAAAGACAAGACCCAATTTCATACAGATATAAGATGAACAGATAAGCATGACCTTGTCTGATGCTTTTTTTTCCTTTCTTCTTTTATGTATAACGGCTGATCTTCTACAGGCCAAGAAACGTGGGATATTTCAACAGAAACACTGAAGGCCAGGATTTTTACTCAATACTGGCAAGACTCCGCAGAAAATGGGGAGACTGAGAGACCAAAGGGTCTTTAATGGGCCATTTAATAAAGTGTGAACTCTTTGTCTGGAAGACATGTTTTGGATGGATTTTTAAGCATCTATTTGAAGGAAGTAAATCATTTAAGCCTCAAAATTGTTGTGTTTAAGACTATTTGATAAATCACGTTAACACCCCAACAATAACTCTTTTTGTCTATAACAAACTGAAATTCTCTCTGTATTTCATTATTAAATACATCATATACTCCGATCTCTTATGGGCTAAAAACAAAAAAATCAGATACGAAAATTAAACAAAAACTCATACAAGACTTCCAGGGCAGGAATCAGAAAGTGGCCCATTTAGCATTTCAAATTTTGAACGAAAAGGAATAAAAATTGTCCATCATCCTTAATTTTCTCAAATTTAAGTTAACAGCAATGTATTTCGTTTCTGTCAGTACGTACCAAAATTCACCGTCGTCACTCTTGGTGAATCCCAGCTCTTGCCTTTCATCCTCACTGAGGAGTGACCACTCACGAGAGCTGAGAGAGGAAAAAGTAATTTTTGCATGAAAATAGATCATTGAGGGGATAAAAATAACTGCTTCAGCCTTTTGTTACCTCTACGAAAGAATAATATAAGTAGCTAACTCATGATGACTCAAATCAAAGACTTAGCGAATTGAGAGATCTGATGTAAAGCTACACTCCCTTAAATATAAGGCCTTCAAAAGATGAATGAAGAAGAACTAAAATTCAGACAGGTCACAAAGCATTAGTAGCTTGCATTAACCTCTAAAGTCATTCCAATAGGATTCAAGCTTTTCCTCATCAGCTCATCATTCTTGTTTCACCCCC
>JAUEKT010287144.1:0-11470 GCA_031762655.1 Doris verrucosa | reverse complement strand
CTCTCTCTCTCTCTCTCTCTCTCTCTCTCTCTCTCTCTCTCTCTCTCTCTCTCTCTCTCTCTCTCTCTCTTTAACTTCGAAAGTCGTCATGAGGGCTTCATGTAATACAAGAAAGAAGAAGATTGTTAACGGAATCATCATCTGGGAATGGGTTTTCCTGAAATGAACATTAAAAAGACAAAGCAACTTAAGGTTTTGACGAAAGTATTCCAATTTTGAAGACTGTGAAGTTCCTGCCTTTGTCTTATCACTAGAGCGCTCCTCTTCATTTCGACATAGTGTTTTGTTGTTGTTTTTTCCAGCTTCCGCCTGGATGTAGATTTTTGACAGGAACCAGATATAGAAAATGTTAACAATCCACTGAAGTTGGACAGCCGATGTGCTTCGAGTATCTTCTTCTAAAATGTTAACATTTAATAGAAGCTGGTCGGCTAATATGCTACGAGTATCTCCTTCAAAAATGCTTACAATCCACCGCAGTTGGTGAGCTGATGGGCTACGATCATCCCTTTCTAAAATGCTGACATTCAATCGAAGCTGCTCAGTTGATGTGCTACGAGTATTTTCTTCTAAAATGTTTACAATCCACAACGTGAACGAGTAACTCTCCCTGAAATGATAACAATCCACCGAACTTTGTCAGCTGATGTGCTACGAGAATCTCCTTCTGAAATGTTGACAGTCCGCCAAAGTTGGTCAGTTGGTATGCTACGAGTACCTCCTTCCAAAATGGTGACAATCGATCGAATTTGATCAGCTGATGTGATCCGAGTATCTCCGTCCAATATGTTTACAATCCATCCAAATTGGTCAGCTGGTGTGCTACGAGTATTCTCTTCTTAAATATTAACAATCCTCCAAATTTGGTCAGCTAGTGTGCTACGAATTACTAATCCTAAATGTTGACAATCAACTGAAGTTGGTCAACTGATGTGCTGCAAACTTCTCTACTTCTCACTGAACTTGACCAGCTTATTATGTGCTACGAGTGTCTCTTTAAAACATGTTAACAATCCACCGAAACTGGTCAGCTTATGTGATACGACTACTAGTGTATGTTTTCAAATATGTTAACAATCCACCGAAGTTGATAACTTATGTGCTACGAGTGCCTCTTTCAAATATGTTAACAATCCACCGAAGTTGGTCAGCTTATGTGCTACGAGTGTCTCTTTCTAATATGTTAACAATCCACCGAAGTTAGTCAGCATATTATGTGCTACGAGTATCTCCTTCTAAAATGTTAACAATCCAATCTAATTGTTCTCCTGATGTGAACGAGTAAGTCTTTCTATAATTGTAACAATCCATTGAACTTTGTCAGCTGATGTGCTACGATAATCTCCTTCTAAAATGTTAACAGTCCACCCAGGTTAGTCAGCTGATGTGCTACGGGTATCTCCTTGTAAAATGGTTACAATTCACCGAAGTTGGTCAGCTTATTTGCCGCAAGTAACTCTATCCAGATAGTTAAAATCCACTGAAATTGATCAGCTCATGTGGTACGAGCAAATCCTTCTAAAATGTTAACAGTCCACCAAAGTTGGCCAGTTGGTATGCTACGAGTACCTCACAAACTTCTCTCCTTGAAATAACAATCCACAGAAGTCGGTCAGCTGTTGTCCGGGGGTCAAGAGCATCGGTTTCATCGCACACTTAGATAGAAACGAGAGCCTTAGTTTAAGTGGGTTCACCGATGATTAATAGTCCGTGAAATGCGAGACGGGGTGTAAGTTCCTGGGGTGGATGGATCCCTGAACTGGACCAGAAGTCAGACCGAGTAAAGAACCGTGTCAGATTACACCGCCCTGGTCGTCTGCCGAAATTGGCAAATTAACGACCACGTGACCCAATTACAGGCAGAGAAAGATCTGGGTACAGTTTGCTGGTGTGCCTCAAGGACAAGACTCTCTATAGCAGCCTTGTACTCAAAAACTACTAGTGAGTTTTAAAAAAGTCACAAGTGTAATGTTTTCAGAAACACACTGCCTGAGGGTATGTTGGAACTCCAAATTTTAATAAGTGCTGTGACAAATCACGCGAGCTGCTCGCTACTCGCGACACTCTACTTCCGGAAGTCGCCGCCAACACTCTTCCTCGAATCGCAACACTACTCGCGAAAAGTGTTGTGTGCTGCGAAAGTGATGTGTGCTGCGAGAGTGTTGCCGCAACGGGCGCCACAGCAGCCTCTCAGTCGCTTCGCGCGATGTTGTATGAGAGTGGTTCCATTTTCACTAGGCTAAACTAGGCCAGACTTTAACTATAACATTAAAGTATGTCAACATGTTCCGTCTTCTCCCCATCGCACATTCAGAAGGCTATAATGTGTGAGCGACAACAATACCATCACGAAGAATACAAACGCATAGCGATGGGTAAGAGCCATGTGACGTCATTGTCCGCAGATCACAACACTACTCGCAACTCGCAACACTACTTCGTAACACTATCACAAACCACAGCGATTGGTTGATCTTTTTAGCTATTTTTCTCTAAAATCCATGACAATGTGATGTCACTGCTCGCAAGTCTCAACATTACTCACAGCACTCTAAAGTGGAAGTACTAAAATTTGCGAGCGGAATTCAGCTCTTCAGCTCTACTGCAAATTAACGATCATGTGATTCGAATCGGGCCTTTTTCGCAATTGGATAAGAACAGATATACTCTGTATCTTAAACTGCCAATACAAACAGTATTGTTGCTGTTTCTGAGAAACCTCGCCGAGGTTTAAACAAAAACAAAACAAAAGAGGAACACGGACAAAACGTTTGCCAAATAAAAATAAATAAAAAAAGATCAAGATTAACAAAATGAATAAAGAGACAATCACAACCAGACACAGGCTATGATTTTCTCCTCATCATCGTGTGTCTCTTTACTAAATAACGAGATCATTACGGTAACCACTGGGATGTGTAATGAGATTATTACAGTAGAAAAGATCGCAACGATTTATATTCTTTATGCCATGCGCAATTGTACGGAGACAATAATAAGCAGGAGCGGGAGAAGAAAATCGTTAGCCAGCTTCCGTAAACCAAGCCGAACGAGAGCGTAAAAAAAAAGTTCATTCTAGGCCTTGACAGACCCAAAGAGCCGGAGCTTATCCCGGTTTCTGTAGCGTTAAGTGGAACAGATGATACAAGATCATCCCCTGGACAGGACGCTTGTCTATCGCAGGCTTTACTCCCCAGCCCTTGCTGGTACTTGTTTACACTTGAGTCGAGTGAAGCAATTGGAGTAAATTTTCTTGCTCCATTAAATAAGATGTTAAATGATTAAGAGAAAATACATCACTCATGATCTGTAATTCTCTTCTCAACAAAATTATTATTGATCCATACAGCAACAGCCTCTCCTTGTCTCTATTTGATACAATGAGGAGGAAAGCTAGATATGGCCTGCCACAGTTTATACCAATGTGACTTTACATTTCTTCACTCTTTAGAAATCTCAAGTGTCCATCCATATCAGAAAAGTATCATATCTTGAAAGACATCCCTGCATTGCTATGATTATGGTAGATGAAGACAGGATAATTTCTTTTGCTACTAGTTCTCAAAATTATCATTTCTAAAGATACGGTGTGAGTTTTCATTTACAAATTCGAATGCTCATTTAATCATCCCTCAACCTTGCATTTCTTCCTACAGCATCCAAATGGCTCTGTCCAAGGTGATGACCCCTTTTCTGATGCAGCATCACGAACACGAGATTGTGTTAATCAACACTGGAAGGAAATGAGAAGAGAATTCCGCAA
This sequence comes from Doris verrucosa, assembly GCA_031762655.1. Classification (NCBI taxonomy): domain Eukaryota; kingdom Metazoa; phylum Mollusca; class Gastropoda; order Nudibranchia; family Dorididae; genus Doris; species Doris verrucosa. Next base: position 7,707 of record JAUEKT010287144.1, on the reverse strand, counting down.
TGCCGATCAAGAAAATAAAGGATCTGTGAATACTGACGAGTTCCGCAGAATTCTACGACAATTTAGCATCAATTTATCAGAACTTGAATTCCATAATCTGCAAGACCAATATGATAAAAAGCATTCAGATTGGATAAATTATAACGATTTCTTAAAAGATTTTCTACACTAGTTTGTTTTGAAGACTTGTTAATTTCGCAAAAGAACTGTGCTAGCATGTCATTAACATCTGTTTTGCATAGAAATGAGAGACCAATGTTTTATTGCATTTCTTTATTTATAGTTCATTGCTTTTGAGATGTTATTTTCAACAATAAAGAATACAATGGGAAAATGATAAATATGAAGAAAAGGGGAATATTGATGATAGCCACGATTTCTTTTTACTATAAATCTAAAATTGATAATTAAATACTCATTTATGAAAGATATATTTTATAATGTGTAAATAAACACCACTTTGTAACATCTATTGTTTGAGTGATGATAAATCTTCACCAATACAAAGATTTTTATAAAGCTCTGAAGATTTGATTTGATTTTTTGTTATAACTTACAAACTTTACAGTATTATATTGTCTCAAAACTCTTCACTGCTGTCTCAGTTCCAGAACCCATCCATAAATGTGTTCTAAGATAAATATTGGATGATATCTTGAAGAATCAGTATTTATGCAGAAAAACATATTTACAATATTTCTTTAAACAATTTTGATAAAAGAATTTACATACTTTAACTTTCTTTCTATATCTTAAACCATAAAGGTGACTAACTGCTGAATTTGTAACTCAATTTTACAATTTTTTGTGAAGGATAAACTCATGAATGTGATTTCATGCACATGCTTATTATTTATTTAAATTGATTTCTTTGACATTAGCAAATTAATGTTTTGAGGGAAGCCCTTTTCATTGTATTATCTTTGTGTCCATTTTTACTGCCACATATTTTAGCTGAGAATGAGAGAAATGCTTTGCATTGTGTCTTAATTTAAGTCCTTTCACTTCCTCATGACTGAATTCATTTAAAGAAGTATCTCATGTCAACAGGGATATATTCATTCGTACGTAAAAGCTTCATTACAAAGAACATAAAATGATTGCATACTACTCATTGCCTTACTATACTATGAGTGCTCTTAAATTTTACATTTGTTCTGAAGCATAATTTGTTGGCCATGTCAATGACAATATTCATTGAATAATGACTTAGATTGTCCTTCATGTCAGTGTTTCCCATAAACACATATATATTTTTTTTGTTTCTAAAACTGAGTAAACTGTAATTAGACGTTTGTACATTGTCATTGCTCGTTAATACAGTAGAGTTTCTTTAGGTGGAAAATCCATGATATTGGGAAGAAATCTTACGGAATGTATTTTTTTCTCTTTATTTCATCTCTTTCATTGTCAAATCCACTGAAATGTTCCGATTAGAGAGGGTCCACTGTATTAAAAACTTTGATTTAAATTCTTGATATTTTGTTGAAATGGTCAATGTTCTTTATTTCAAGCTTATACTGTGATACTGAGAAACTTCATTTTATATGCATATAATGTATATATACATATCTATTCATGTATCAGGAAAGATTAACATATTATATATATGTAACTGTTAAGAAGCTTTTTACATACAGTATACATTTAAGCTGATCTTAGATAATCAATTAGTACTTTACACTTCTCTGATTATTTCTTTGAGCGATATGTAAAGGCATCATTATTAAAATAAAATCACCAACAAACTGAAATCTATTCTCCTGCTTAGTCAAACCAAATGTATTTACTTTCTACTCAGTCTTAAAATCTTAATTGTTTTAGTGGCCTCAAAATATAATTTTGTGCCTATGGTTGATCACAAAGGAAGAAGTTCTAGAGTATTTAACCCTTACTATGTTGCCTCAACTGCAGTCAGTGGACAAACTGATCATGCTTGTCAATGCCACATTCGCCAAATGTTAAATGATGAATAAGCATAAATTTACTTCTCTATATCATGATTGTCATATTTCTACAATAACTTTTCATGGTTGACATGATGCTGTTTCGTGCAAATTCTTTAATCACCGAACTAAACCATTTTAATTTTACTTGATCTTTGATCAAACTTTAAACATATTGAAAATTATAGAAACAATAGAGAAGGCGGTATCCACAGGCATAATTTTGACTCGGAAGAGAAATTTCACCTAATGATCAAATCGTTGGGTTTTTATATTAACTTTCAGCCTAGATCTTGTTCCATTGACAGTCACAATAGACTTGAAGAAAAGATGGCCCTTTTCTAAAAATTCCCACTCTTTGTTAATTTCCAAATAAAACTAGAACTGAAATTAATGAAAAAAGGAAAACTGGCGGATTCTAAAATTGTAGGTGTTAGTCCATCATATCACACCATAAGAATTAAAATTCATTTTCAATTCCATTGCCACACATGCCTTGACGTATGATTGAATTATTAAATTGGAGTTGGAGTGAATTACTGTTTTTTTTCCTCAAAACTTGTTGCAGTTGCAGTATCTACTGAGGTTACAGGTACCTCTAACTTTGACGGCCTGCAACATTCTCTCTTCGCTGCTAGTTTTGATAATATTATATGAGAATCATAAAGGAAATGACCAACTTGTTATGAAATAACGATCATTTTGGTAGCTTGGGGGAATCAGGAAATCCCGTTGTGTTTGGAAAAAGTTAGACCTTCTGACCGTTTCAGTTTGATGTTAAAAGTCAATATATTCATTTTTGTCAGAAAGCAAGTTTTGGTTATAATTCTAATGCTTTATCCACCTGGGCTAAACAAAGCTCACTGACACTCATATATCCTTCACCTTTGTCTTCAAGGCATCAAAGTGTTTCCAGACAACGATATAGGCCTAGTCATTGCATATTTCTTAACAAGAAATAGAATTTTTCTCCTCTGGCTAACAGTAGCACAGAGAGCAGAATATTAAACGAAATAAGAAGAAATACCGGTTGCGCAAATACTTTTGCAGATATAGTAAAAGCTAGTTTAGCAACTTACATGAGAGGTACGGATCTGATTTTTTAAAAAACCCTATGACACCAATTTGAGCAAAGCATAGTTTGATTTTGATTTGAGCAATAAAATCATTTGTATTACTGGTATATACGTTAACTCGCCCCTAAAATCATTATCTTAAATAAGCATGAATGAATGTTTTAATTAATTTTAGTTCATGTTGTTTGTCTCTCAATAGGGACATTGTTTTTATAAATGTCTTTTGACTAATTCACAAATCAATGTCTTTTCATGACCAATGTGAATGTGATAAAACTGCTGATATATTTTGAATTCTTTTTGTTAGAAATTTTCTTTTATATATAGTGATATTAATATCACTTAAACTTCGACCATAAGTGCATACTGTCTTTGTTTTTGTTTTTATCCCCTCAAAAATGAATAAACTTATTTTTTACAAGCTTTATTTTTGTGCCTTTATTTTTGAAGTTATTTAAAATTGTTCATAACAATGATACTGCTGTTATTTTGTTTTATCTCAATAAAGATCATTTAGATTATCATTGACAAGGTAGAGAAGTTGGTATAGTTAAACTTGGAAATAACGATGACTGGTTTAACCCTAATTACTATTTCCAAGTTTTCACTTCCCGAGCAGCTTAAAGTTGCAATTAGACAAAACATGTGTAGACTTTGAGCCCATAGGCGATGTGAGTATAAACCCCACCTTTCAGCATTGCGAGGTAGCAGCCTGATCTGAAGTCTGAAGTCTAAGATTAGGAAGCAGGGTTCCTACAGCAATTTCATTTTGAAATTCAAGAGGAGCTTTCAAGGTGATTTTTTAAAAATTCAAGGATCAACGAATTTTAGAGCTACGCTGATCGTTCATCTTCATCAATCTTTAACTCACTGACCCTGGCTGATTTTTTTTACACAATCTTCAGTTATATTACAAAATTCAAGGAATTTTCAAGTTTTCTCCTTTAAATGAAAATCCAGGGAGTTTTCAAGGAGATCTTTTCAGTAATATCAAAATCAAGGATTTTTCAAGTTGTGCTTGAATTCAAGGAGGCTGGAGAAACCCTGAGGAAGTGAATAGCCACCAAATTAAGTCGAATCTGTTCTTAGTGATCTCACTAAGGTAACGGTCAAGTCTGAGTCATTCTTCATGAAGCAACACAACTTCCTTGTCTTCATTTCATTTTCTTTCAGTTGATACTGCAGTAGGCTCGATCAATTGTCGCTAATACCCAAACATATCAGAGCTGTTAAAAGCGCCCACCTGGCGTATGTCAATAAAGTTTATTCTTGCTGGTTGTGGTTCTTCCAGTTATTTACTGTTGAATTAAAGCCGAGTTTCAGGTCCGTCACATGTACATGTATCACCACCCGCAAATACTGCTGCCGTAAGCAAAAAAAGGGTTTAGAAAAACTAAAAAAAACCTCAAACGTTTGCTGTTTTAGTTTTAGCTCATATAATTGTGTTTTCTTCTCATGGCTCGTAAACCATTAAAGCCTCTGCATGAGATTTTGTCACATGATGCACCAACCTCCAACCTTTCTCAGGTTAAAAAATCTCAAAATCGAAAAAAACTGACTTCCTCGGCAGTAGTATTTGTAGGTGGTAATAATATATACAGTGCAGACCACTGATGACATCAGACACAGTAACATTCTGCTTATACACTTATACTTATAGCGACAGCATTTCAAAATCCCGTTTTTTCCCCTATTATGTCATTATAGTAGAAGTGGGATTCAACGAACTAGCTGGGCCATTTTAAAAAGTTCGTTGAATGCGAAGTTCGTTGGACCAAATGGCACAAGCCCAACCAGGGAAATACCGGATAAAGTCAAATAAGTACATTATTTCAACACACACTGTCTACAAGACCAGTCTAATTTCATCATACTGTCGCCCTAGCATCAATAACACATTTAACTCATGGTAAACACAGAAGATAATAATGATGTTTGTGATGATGTGTTACTGCTGCTATTGATATTGTTGCCGCTGATGACATTGTTGTTGTTGTAGTCGTCGATAGTTGTAAACAGGTGTAAATTGTAGATTTTTGATGTGTGACAACATTACTGTATGTGAATACGTCTTTGTGTGTGTATGTGTGTGTGTGTTTGTCTATGTTGTGTATGTGTATGTGAGAGTATGCGTTTATGAATATTGTATTATGTAATATAATTATTAAAACATCGATGATGTGTAACCAAATGAAAAAATGCCTATATTTGAGGACAATAAAGATATATTATTATTATTACACAGTGGCACATGCCTTGGGACTTGTACACTGTGGCACATGTCTTGGGATGTGTACACTGTCGCACATGCCTTGGGACTTGTACATTGTGGCACATGCCTTTGGACATGTACACCGTGGCACATGCCTTGTTACTTGTACACAGTGACACATGCCTTAGGACTTGTACACTGTGTCACATGCCTTGGGACTTGTACACTGTGGCACATGCCTTGGGACTTGTATACTGTGGCATATGGCTTGTTACTTGTACACTGTGGCATATGCCTTTTTACTTGTACACTGTGGCACATACCTTGGGACTTGTACACTGTGGTACATATCTTGTTGTTTGTACACTGTTGCACAAGCCTTGGGATTTGTACACAGTGGCACATGCCTTGAGGCTTGTATTCTGTGGCACATGTCTTGGGACTTGTACACTGTGGCACATGCCTTGGGACTTGTACACAGTGGCAAATGCCTTGGGACTTGTACACTGTGGCACATGCCTTGGGACTTGTACACTGTGGCACATGCCTTGGGGCTTATATACTGTGGCATATGCCTTTGGAGTTGTACACAGTGGTACATGACTTGTGGCATACGCCTTGTTATTTGTACACTGTGGCACATGCCTTGGGGCTTATATAATGTGGCATATGCCTTTGGAATTGTACACAGTGGTACATGACTTGGGACTTGTACACGGTTACACATGCCTTGGGACTTGTACACTGTGACACGTGCCTTGTTACTTGTACACTGTGGCACATGCATTGTTACTTGTACACGATGACACATGCCTTGTTACTTGTACACGGTGACACATGCCTTGTTACTTGTATACTGTGGCACATGCCTTGTTACTTGTGCACTGTGGCACATGCCTTGGGACTTTTACACTGTGGCATATGCCTTGGGACTTGTACACTGTGGCACATGCCTTGGTACGTGTACACAGTGGCACATGCCTTGGGACTTGTATACTGTGACACATGCCTTGGGACTTGTACACTGTGGCATATTCATTGAGACTTGTATACTGTGGCACATGCCTTGGGACTTGTATACTGAGGCACATGCTTATGGACTTGTACACAGTTGTACATGCCTTGGGACTTGTATACTGTTGTACATGCTTTGGTACTTGTACACTGTGACACATGCCTTGCTACTTGTACACTGTGGCACATGCCTTACTACTTGTATACTGTGGCACATGCTTTGAGACATGTACACTGTGACACATGCCTTGGTACTTGTACACTGTGGCACATGTCTTGTTACTTGTACACAGTGGCACATGCCTTGGGATTTGTACACTGTGGCATATGCCTTGGGACTTGTACACTGTGCCACATCTCTAAGGACTTGTATACTGTGGCAAATCCTTTAGGACTTGTGCATTGTGGCACATTCCTTGGGACTTGTACAGTGTTGTACATCCCTTAGGACTTGTACAGTGTGGCACATCCTTTTGGACTTGTACAGTGTGGGATATCGATAAGGACTTGTACACTGTGGCACATCCTTAATGGATTGTTCAATGTGGCACATCTCTAGGGACTTTTACATTGATGCATGCCCCTTTGGACTTGTACACTTTGGCACATCCCTAACGGCTTGTACACTGTGGCATATCCCTAACGGCTTGGGCATTAGGGCACATCCCTAAGGTCTTTCAAACTGTCGCCCATCCCTTTGGACCTGCACACTGTGGTCCATCCCTTTAGACTAGCACACTGTGGCATATCCCCAAAGGCGTGCGCGCTGTGGCACATCCCTAAAGGCGTGCAAATTGTGGCACATCCCTAAGGGCGTTCACACTGTGACCAATCTCTGAAGGCTTTCACACGGTGGCCCATCCATAAAGGCTTTCACACTGTAGCACATCCCTAAAGGCTTTCACACTGTGGCACATCCCTAAAGGCTTTCACACTGTGGCACATCCCTAAAGGCTTTCACACTGTGGCACATCCCTAAAGGCTTTTACACTTTGGCACATCCCTAAAGGCTTTCACACTGTGGCACATCCCTAAAGGCTTTCACACTGTGGCCCATCTCTAAAGGCTTTGACACTGTGGCACATCCCTAAAGGCTTTCACATTGTGGCACATCCCTAAAGGCTTTCACACTGTGGCACATCCCTACAGGCTTTCAGACTGTGGGCCTTCTCTAAAGGCTTGCAGACTGTGGCCATCCCTAAAGGCTTTCACACTGTGGCACATCCCTAAAGTCTTTCACACTGTAGCACATCCCTAAAGGCTTTCACAGTGTGGCACATCCCTGAAGGCTTTCACACTGTGGCCATCCCTAAAGGCTTTCACACTGTGGCCATCCCTAAAGGCTTTCACACTGTGGCACATCCCTAAAGGCTTTCACACTGTATTATTATTATTATTATTATTATTATTATTATTATTATTATTATTATTATTATTATTATTAGTATTATTATTAGTA